>JADDOH010020703.1:0-19365 GCA_016648135.1 Agrypnia vestita | reverse complement strand
CCGTCATTTTTGACTGGTAATGTAATGCTAACACTACTAAGGCCCGGTTGTTTCAAGTTCGATCAAAGTAAGCGGTCGATTAAAGCACAGACTCTATTAAATAAATAAAAAATAAAATAATGTGTGTTAATGTAAGAAATATGTGAAAGTAACTAAATACACAGTTAACTAATCAATGTAAAGCTGAAATTCAAAATAAAAAATCCGTCATTTTTGACTGGTAATGTAATGCTAACACTACTAAGGCCCGGTTGTTTCAAGTTCGATCAAAGTAAGCGGTCGATTAAAGCACAGACTCTATTAAATAAATAAAAAATAAAATAATGTGTGTTAATGTAAGAAATATGTGAAAGTAACTAAATACACAGTTAACTAATCAATGTAAAGCTGAAATTCAAAATAAAAAGTCCGTCATTTTTGACTGGTAATGTAATGCTAACACTACTAAGGCCCGGTTGTTTCAAGTTCGATCAAAGTAAGCGGTCGATTAAAGCACAGACTCTATTAAATAAATAAAAAATAAAATAATGTGTGTTAATGTAAGAAATATGTAAAAAGGTAACTAAATACACAGTTAACTAATCAATGTAAAGCTGAAATTCAAAATAAAAAGTCCGTCATTTTTGACTGGTAATGTAATGCTAACACTACTAAGGCCCGGTTGTTTCAAGTTCGATCAAAGTAAGCGGTCGACTAAAGCACAGATTTTTACGAAAACGGATGGTCTGATTGGTGGAGAACGTAAAAATCTATGCTTTAAAAGAACGCTTACTTTAATCCAACTTGAAACAACCGGCCCTAAGACGTATGTTTTTAAATATTTTTTTGGCTTTTCCCGAATATCAACCATTTCACAATTATGTAACACATTATTCTTGTATTGCCAAGTTTATTGACAATATTTTACGTGAGAGATGAACAATGTTATTTTCAAATAGCATACTTAGCTCTGAGAAAATAGATTACAATTATTTTTTATCTCTGATAGTTATTCAGCATTATCTTGGCTACATTGCTAGACTCTTGTCCGTCTTAAAGTAACCAGTTTTTGCTAGATGCATTTTTTTTTATATAAATTAAATATATTTATTCTACTAGGAATATTAAACCGGGTTGCTTCGAACTGACCTCTACCTATTTGTTCCGTTTGTTAGGTCCCTATTACATTTTTTATATTTTATATACCATTATTTTACAATTTATTATCTATCAGTTATATATAAAAATTGTGATTAGGTAAGCATGGAATACATTATATCTAGAGCATGTCAATTTATCAGAAAATGGCGTAACCGGTAATGGGAAAAACTCTGAATCGAATAAAGGTTTCCGGGTAATTTACTGGTAATTATGAAGGTGTTAAAAAGTTAAAACTATGGCATTATTTTTTTTTGGGTCGCAATCCTAGGATTGATCTGCAACAAGCACTCGCTTTCTCCACTCCTCTCTGTCACCTGCCAGCCTCTTCATTTCTTAGTAGGTGCTACAACGTAGCTTAATCTCGGGCGGCCTCTACGATTGTTGCCTTCAACATTTCCCTCGACGTATTATGGCCTATCCAAATGCTCGTTGTTGGGCGATTCTGTACAGGAGCCGCCTCTTTTCGCCCACCCTACTCAACACCTCGTCGTTTCGGATATGTTCTGACCAATGGATCCTCGCCATACGCCTGTAGCACCACATCTCAAAGGCCGCTAGCCTCCCGGACATGCTCTGGCCGATGGTCCATGTTTCGCTGTCATACAACAGCACGCTCCAGACAAGAGTTTTAATCAAGTTTTTCTTAACCTTTAAATCAATGTTGGGGGACTCAAGGATCTTGGATTTTTTGTTGAAGGCGACTCTCGCTTGTTGTATTCTGCTCTGTATGTGTGGCATTATATTGTGATATAAAACAACAAATTGGAAAAAAAACAATAATTATTATATATTAATATTTATTTTATACAAGGAAAACTTGCTTTATTTTTCTATCTAAAATAAAAGAGCAACTTTCAAATACTTATATATTATAAATATAAATTTATCAGAACAAAGGTTGATGGATTATCACATAGATCTACTAAAATATAGTTATAATTAATGTCTTATAAATACGATTTATAATTAACAAAATGCTGGAAGAGATAACATAGTAGTAATGGGGTAATTTATATAATATGGACTTCACGAAACACACCAAAAAGTATTTTTTAGAAGACAAAATAGCCGCCAAAAGATGAATAATTGTAATCAATACCGTAAGTCTGACCAGCGATTTTTGCGATGCACGATTACGTGCGTGCATTGTATTACGCCGGAAAAATATCAACAAAATTTCGGAAAAACGACCCATACAGCATATTTTAAAAATATTTTTATATAATACATTAAAAGCTGAAAAATAAAGAAATTTACTTAGCGGTAATTCGGTAATGGAATTTACCCATATTTGGTTTATCGAAATCCAGTAATGCATGCCCTAGTGATGTCAGGTGTATATCAATGGCTCACTAACCCAAAACCAAAATACAAATCGTCAAATTTTTTTTAAGATTAATTTTTAGCCAGCCAAAAGTAAATAAAAAGCATTAAAGTAAACTGAAAAGTTAAACACGTGTTCGTTTTTTATATTTAAAAGAAAACAGAGATTCGAACACGGAATACGTGTTGCATTTATATTCTTTCTGTTTTCAAAATGAGCTAACGCTTGTGCTATGCAAATAGGACTAAATTGCTGGTGTCTTGCAATAGGACTCGAACCACCGACCATTGCATGACTGGCGAGATTCATAATCTCTACACCAACAAGCTACTCTTCAATCGTCGTGCTGTTAGAATACGTTTTAGATTATTTGGCTTACTATGTTTCTTTGTTTTTTTCTTTGTGTTACGAATGGCAACGTTTAATCTGAATAAAATTGTTGCATACTTAACTCAAAAACGCATTTGTTACAGATATGGTTTTGTGTTGCCAAACCATCGATATCTATCTAATGACAGCGGTTTTTTGAGAGTGATATTTTGACAGAAAATTGATTTGACAGAAAAATGAACATACTTTTATTTAACTCTTTTGCCTGTTGTTTGTTTGCTGTAGTTGAATCTTATAACTGATTTTTCACCATTTTCCCGACTAGCTGGGGCTCAAAAATTTCAACATTTACGTGAAGTGGATGACTATACATTATTTAATCATTTTCGATGTGATTTGATCATTATTTTGATTAACATTAATAATTCTTCATTCATTATTGAACCTTCGAGGTTTATCAATATTAATATGAGAAAATGTTTCGATTTCAAATACATTAATTTTAGTCGGCAGATTCAACTTAGATATTAGGTCGGAACAAAGTATCGAATTGAAATGGGAATTCTACATCCTTATGATGCAGAACTCCTCATCTCTCACCAGCTAGGTTCAATCCAAGAGACATGAGCTGGGAAAGTGGTAATATATTCAGCAATCTCAATAAAAATGTAACAGGCACAAAGACAATAAAAGATAAATTATTACTATGTGCTTGGTAAGGTAGGAGTAAGAAGAAAAAAATCATTGAGATCAAATAATTTACAATTTTATCTATCAAAGACTTATCACATAAAAGAAATAGGCGTATAAAAGAAAGTCTTAAATTTTTTTTATTTACTTGTTTTTTATAGAACACATAATAAATGTGCCCACGCTTTGCGGCAATCCGGTCGACGATACCGCGTGGCCACGCATTACGCGGATGAAACTTTTCTACTTAGAAGGATATAATCTCCATTACGGTACAGACTCCCGACAGGATCAAGGACTCATGACGTACATCCTGCGAGAGGTACCGAGCGGCGGCATCGGCCGGGCCGTCAGCAGCGTTAAGATGCGGAGCGATTCGAGGATGTGACAATTGGACGTGCACATAGCGCTCGCGGCACCGCACAGATCAACTAATTCGTCTGTAGGATGCAGACCGCAGCCAATCTTGCTGGACCACTGTTTTCCTTCTGTTGTCTGAGTGTCTACCAGATTGACCCACGTATATGCATATTTTTTAAGTTATACTTCTTTTGGCGCACTCAGGACAAATATTGTATTGCAACGGAAGTTGTACAGGCATCATGTAGCGGAAATGCGAAACCATGAAGTTAGTTGTTAAAGTGAAATTTTAGTATGCAACGAAATGCACGCGCGTCCAATATATGAAATATACACCTAAAATGTGTATATTTCATATATTTGTTGTTGCGTAACTGTCAAAATTCATTGACTTGAAATTAATGTGCCAGTAATATAAATACTGTATTGTCGACCATCTTGAATCTTGTGCCAATCGTTAAGATGCTCAATTCAAAAGCTGACGAATGATTAGGTATTGAATTGAAAATTAGAATCGAAATGGCAAAAATTTACTATTTCATGTTATTGTCAATGTTTGACTGCGTTCAGCTGCGTTTGAAAAAATTTCATTAGGTAATTTGGAAATGTCCGCTGATAAAACTTTGTAATTTCTATGTGATTCTTGGGATCATTTTTTTAATAATGGAGACAATAATGTCATTTGCGAAACCTCAGAAGAAGACCCTACGGTAATATTAAAGCAAAAACTATACCAAAGTATATTTTTACATTGGTATAGTTTTTGCTTTAATATGTAGTTTTTTATTGGTGCCAAAGAAATATAACTTCTAACGCGTATATATAAATAGACACACATACTTATTTCTACACAATTGTATCTAACATCTAATCATAATTAAAAAGAATATACTTTGTTTTCACCACTAATTTGTTGAAAATATCAACGTGTTTCGGATCCAATAGTCCCTTCATCAGGATACGGCGTATACTTAAAATTGGGAATAGATCATTCTTTTGGTATTAATAAGAGTTCACAAATTTTACATACAATTTATTTTACATACAAATGTTTTACTGGATAAATGATATATTTTGAAATAAGAAAAAAGTTAATTGTAAATTTAATATTATAAAGAACCAGGTTCTTTTTACAAATAGTTATCTATTAAATTCGTTTTCATATAAGTACCTAATTATTTATTCATCTCCTATATATTTATTTTTATTTTTATTTCGATTTTTTGAATTTTAATTTTTAGTATACGCTGTATCCGGATGAGGGGACTATTGACCCCGAACATATTGGTATGTTCAACAAATTAGTGGTGAAAACAAATTTATTATTATTAATTATATTAATAATTTCACTACAAAATCGTTTCGCTCGTATTGAAAAGGTGAAAATTTTTAGTATTGCTTGATTAGCATCGTAATACAATATTTTTTTCCAAATTTATTATTTATTAATACCTACTACATTAAATGAAATTTCATATTTCAGGATATTATTTTTAAAAACGGTAAATTCTAAATTTGCTTATTTTAATGGCAACGATCTCTCAAAGAGTTCTCGACATTACTTTGTGATTTTCAAATATATACATATTCCACATCGTTTAAAAACCAATTTAATATTTTTTTAACTTAAAAAAATCTTTTTTGATTTTTTTATTTTTAATACTTATATGTACGCTGTATCCTTAGTACGTTGATGGGATTATTGGTCACAAAAAATGTTGATTTTTTTTAAATGTTAGTGGTGAGAACAAAGTGTAGGTATTTGAAAAACCTGTTAATTGTGGTTCTAATTTTCATAAGTGGGTAAATCTAGAGCGGATTGGACCAGATGTAATTCAATCAAGCCGGACGTCATCTAACTGAATTTTGTAGGTATATTTTGAAGGTGATTGAGAAACCACGTATTCTTTTATCTCTACCCAAAAAATACAGTCAATTTTCTTTAAATCATTAAATATCCCATTTTTTCACTTTGTCAAGTGGTGGATTTGACCACATTTTAAAATTAATACCTGATTTAATAACTGTGGTGCAATACTGTGGTGCATTCAGGCGGGCCACCTTAACGGGAGTATAAGGTGACGCTGCTATAAAAAGAGAGAGCTCAAGCTTTCTCTCTCTCTTTCTCTTCCTTTAGCTGGCGTGCAGTTAGCACAGGGTCTTGTTAGAGTCGGCCGACACATATTTATCTGTGAATTGGAGAAACTCGTAACCTTATTTAATCTCCATATCCCGAGTTTGGGATACATAACAAATACTTTTATTATATTGTAGCTTTTAAAACGAAACGGAAGTTGAGATTTATTTTCATGATTTGATATTGATTAATTCAATTAATTTTGAAAAACAACATCGGATATACAGTAACCTTGAGGATTGCATACGTACCTTTCATATCTCAGCATTCCTTGTAAACTGCATATCTTTAATGACCCTAATTTGTATTTTGTCCTTGAAAGACAAAATAATGTAAGAACATGAATTTAATTAAGAGAAAATATATATTTAACTTTATGTGGTTGAAATAATTTTAAAATAAATATTACAAATTAACAACTGACGAGAATGAACAAAATATTAAAATTACTTCACAAGTACAAAAACGCAGTAAAGGCTGAACGGTTTTGAATTTTTAATACATTTTTTCAAAAGTGTATTAATTTTAAAATCTCCGCTATGATTTTAAAATCAGTTAAAAAAACCTTCTATCTAAATTTAGTCTATTGGATAGTGACGCTTTTGCTTCTAATTCCTTCATATCGTACAATAAACATTCAGGGACTCTCTACGGTAGCAGTCCTGGTAAGTGCCTGGTAAATGCTACTTATTGAAAGATATATATAATCATTTTACCAATCATTTGGGCCCATCTTACTGTTATCATGTTTTAAACAGTTGTTGTTTTTAATAGTTCGGTATCATTTTTATATCAGAGAATCTTTCCTTATCCGTAATTTAATCTTATCGCGGTGACAACCGAAGAGATATTCATTTGGGGACATGATGCAGTACTTCCAAATGGAGCGAGCGTGCGGCGAGTGTATGAATCAATTTAGTTGGACGGGGGGTTAATGTAATGATTATTTTATTAAGAACCCTCGGCTACATTCCAACTGCTCCAGGACAAACTTTCCATCGAGTGCACGCGCACCCGTCTTATCTGCAGCTTCAGATGGTGTTTAACCACTACATATTATATACATACAAAGTATACAGGGTAATTTGTAAAACATTAATTACCTCTCAGGGCTATATTCCTGTCTTGATTATGAGTCGAAAATGTTCAAGCTATTGTATATATCAATAGTTTAGGAGATATGCGACATCAAAGTTTGCATTTTTTTCAATATTTCTGACTTATTTTTTGTTAAACGTTGGACTATCATTACAGTAACTTATATCGAATATGAAAAATTCATTCTCTTTAATACAAGTCAAATAAAAAAATAAAAACCTTCCAATTCCAATTGGAAAACATTCCAATTAGAATTTTTTCAGGGTTTTGATCACTTTATTTAACTTGTATTGAAACAAATGAATTTTTCGTAATTAATATGAGTTACTGTAATGATAGTCCAACGTTTTACAAAAAATAAGTCATAAATATTGCAAAAAAATGAAAACTTTGATGTAGCATATCTCCTTAACTATTAATATTAGGTCATAATAGGTTGAACATTTTCAACTCATAATCAAGGCAGGAATATAGCCCTGCGAGGTTATTAATGTTTTACAAATAACCCTGTATACATATTAATACAAAATATAGACCAAAAAATATTGATACGCTTTTGACTGGACCAGTTTTTATATATTCAGAATATTTTGAGTGTGTTCATATTTATTATGAACAAAATACTGGATTTCATTCCCAGGGGGACATCTTTAATCAAGATATATAATAGATGTCCATAGAGAAGAAACTTTTTTCGTACGGGAAAGTAGATATGAAAATCTTTTTTGGGTGTTTATAGGGCTCTCAACCTAAGCTGCCCCCTGGAGATAAAATCCAGTATTGTATTCTTCAAAAATTTGAATATATTCAAAATATTCTGAATGTACGTGCATCAAGCATCAAAGTCCCTGCTAAACTCAAGACCAATAGGGCGAAGGAGCTTAGGAAGGCCGAAACTAAGATGGAGTAACAACGTCCTCAAAGATATCTCTGCCTTAGAGCTTCGAAACTGGAGAGAGCTGGCACTAGACCGAGATGAGTGGAGGAAAATTATTGAGGAGGCCAAGACCCACCAAGGGTTGTAGTGCCAAGAATGATGATGATGATGATGATTCCGAATATATAAAAACTGGTCTAAAACGAAATATAATTCTCAACTTCAATTCGAATTCAAAATTCAATAAAGAATGTCATACACATATATAAAGAATATTGCTTTAAAAACTCTAATGAAAAAATAGGTATCTCATTGCAAACGGCGACATCGGGATGACATATTTCAATCAGAGATGATGGTAGTAAAAATACAACTCACATATGAAACAAGTTGTTCAAATTTAACATATTTATAACATTCAAAAATTTGATGGTGGGTGGATTTTGTGAAAGTTTTTCAAAAATTGTGTAAAGTAATCACAAGTAATAGGTCGTAAACCCTATAAATATCCAAAAAAGACATTCTTACCTACTTTCCCGTATAAAAAATAATAATATATAGTATTAATTTCAATTAATCGTAATAAATAATTTTGTTAACATTCGTAAAAATTCTTCATTAATTTTTCAATTTTATCTACTCAGATATATTGCCCTTAATTCTATAGTATATATAACATTCGAGTATTCGCATCTAATTCAACGAATTTGAATTCAATACGAATATTCGGAACACAGTAGACATTTGAGATGGTATGGTCACATAAGACAGAGGCCACCGTATTTTCATCCAGAAGTCATCCAGAGGAAAACCAAAGAATTCCTGGATGACTCAATGCTCCAAAATACTACAGAGAAACGGCCTGGATGAAAGCGATCCCAAGAACCGAAGAAGATACAGCCTGAGAACGAGAAGAGCTGACCTCAATAGCCTACCTAGACAATGAATTGGGACAGTGTAAGGAAGAAGAAGAAGAGACGAATATTCGATACATCTTGTGAATGCGAAATTGATAATTTTTATCACTATTTGTTGGATGCAAAGCTCATATCGTATGGTAGATTTTTCCGTTGACTCTCCATTGACGTTCCATATTAGAATACCGTGCCATAATTAATTTTAATTCATAATTCACTCATGTTACCGTAAGTAATTTAAGCATTTTAAATTAGAAAAGTACTTTTCAATGATTAAATGTCTTAAATTGCTTTAAAAGAGTTAATTTCTTGAATTTATACGTGCAATTTTTATTAGGTGAAAAGGTGAAAAAATAATGATATAATCTAACACGACTTTCTCCTATTCTCTATTCGGTTAAGGGGTTACACCACCCTGGAAGCCTGAAATTTAGGTAGAAATTTATTAATTTTTTACCAGAAGGTGATTAATAATTTTTTAAGAGCACTTAGGGTTAGTCCATAAGCCACGTGGATCCATTTTGAACTCCTCCCCCCTTGAGTGGATCGTAATTTTTTCCTTTTAATTCCCAAATACATTTTGTGCTGTTTTCTCTTACCGAAACCACCTTAAAAATGTTTAGAATAAAATGAACAAGACAGCTACTTATTTTATAACATAGGCTGCATACCATTTTGTATAAAAAACAAAAAACTACACAAAAATTATTTTTAAAATGTAAATAAATATTGAAATTCGGAAAATATATCATTCATTATTGTTTAAATTGGTGAAATAAAAAAAATTATATCTGCTGCGTAAAAAAAACTAAAAGTTAGATTTCTTGGCTGCAGTTTTGGAGAAGTACAGCGGTAAAAATTTATATTTTTATTTATAGTTTTGATACACCAGAAAAAATAATTATAAACTGTATGTTATATTAAACATATACATAATAAAGCGATTAGTAAAATTAGAAATAGAATAAATAAATAACTAAATTTCACTAAAACGGAACAAAATTAAAATTATTTTTTCGCCGAACGGTGTAGTGACACGCAATCGATCCAAATCGAAACAATTTTATTTTAAAGCGTCAAAACTATACCATGCATTGTGCAAGAATACGAGTGTAGTTACATGTACAATACGCACGACAGTATGAATAGCGTAACTAAAATATAAAACTATTAATCCAACCAATATTAATCTTAGCAATGAATGACCAAATAAATAAATTACACATATATTTCACATATACAATTCGAAATACGAATTTTATATAGAACGTATTTACGGAAATACTCCAGATTTCATTGGCTCGGTAAACCTGCCCTGCACGGTTAGGCAGGGTTAAAGAGACGTGACTCGCGACGCGGCGATGGTTTGAATTGTATCACAGAATTAGCAACTTGCCGGTGTGTTTAGGGCAATTTTACGATCGACGGGTGCTGAAGGGCATGTCAAGGAAACAGTTATTTGATTTGAAACAGTCCCAGAAGTTAGTTTAAAAAGTTGTGAATTACCAACAACCCAAAACTGAACTTAAAGATACGCAGTAATCGGAGGAGATCGATCGGTCCATAAAGAGTCGTTGTACCTGGTACTGTTTTGAGATTTATTTATCATAATGTAAGAGATTGAAAATAATAAGATTAAAATAATGAAATTTGATATATATTAAGTATTTTTTCTTTACAATGAAATAAAACATATAAAATTCATGATAATAGCCGTGGTATTTATTGGCTTTATTATAAAGATAATTTTATGCCATTAGTGTTTAAATATGAGTAAGATACTTCGATTTTAGAATACGATTTTTGAAATAAATTTGCACAATTTGCAAGCGTTGTTCTTTTAATTAACGTTAGTTTAATCATGATGAAATTTTTTTTATTCTTAATGTTGGTAATACAATAATTTTTATATTTTCTAATAAATATATACAGCATAAGATATAAAATATATAAATTTTTTAATCAAAAGTATGAATCAAGTATTTTTTTCTTAAAAGTCGTTATATTGTTTTCATCCCTAATATCCCCTGGTAGTTTGCATTGGCAATGGTAGTTTTCAAATGGCAAACCAAACTGAGCACAAATCTGATGCCAAATTGGCTCTCGCTGAAAAAAGTGAAAAAGTGTTGAAAAGGCTTTTCTATTGTATTTGCGATAGACTAATTTTTAACACGATTTGTCAATCCTGAGAAATAACTGGATGAGTTCCAACTCCTTAAAGACACGTTCAGATTCCCTGCGACACACGAAAATAGAGATAAAGATAGCTTTACATCGATCGATTGGTTCTGTATTGTCTACTTAAAGAATTGAAATGAACGACTCAGCCGCTGTCCCATAATTTGCTTTATTGTCACTCTAGGCGTTGTTGCTATTTGTGGACACGCAGTTGTCAGCTTTTCTGTGTCAGTCCTTATTTCCGCATAATTTCGGAATAAACGAAAAAAATTAATGAAAAAAATAATCAATAAACCAAGTTCATTTTTTTATATTCTGATTATCAACAAATTTATATACGTGGTACAAAGTGTTAAATTTCGATAATGCATATATATACTAGTATATATATACAAATTATGAGTTAATGTATTATTAAAATTTACACTTTTTCTATTACATATGTATACCTACTTGTATATTCTGAGGATACTCGTATATCCTAGTGTGAGATTATGTATAACTATGGTTATCAATCCAGCATTATCTTCCATAAATTTATATAAATCATTTAATTTATAAGTGTATTTTGTAGGTGGACGGATCACAGATCAACTAATATAAATTCTTCAATTACTAGGAGTTTGTAAATATTGAAACAATTATGAAAATACTCATAAAAATTGTCTTAGCTAAAATATGATGTCTTGGCAAAAAATACACCTATCGTAAAAAATGCATTTTGTTTACTATGGGATTTAATTATGCAAAAATAAATACTTTACTGCAGAATAAATGTGTCTTAGATATTCTCTCGCCTTGACCCATTGCCCCCTCCTAAAGTAAAGAACTGGATATACCTATAGATGTTTTATTTTTCATATTTATTTATTTTTAACATATAGATTAGCAAAAGATCGTTACAGACAGAGAGTCCTAGTGTAAGTTATGTATAAATATCAGATATGTGAATTATTTGAAATACGTATATTTGAAATGCAAATACAAAATACCTCTTTTTATTTTGTATTTGAATTACTTATTTTTAAATGCATTTTTTATTTTATTCAAAATACTTTAATTAACACGTTTTGCATTTGAAAAATGCAAAAAGGTGATCTTGAATTTTTTATTTCATACTTCGTACTTTTTCCATTAATTTCATCGAAAATTCCTTTTTTATGAACGCACCCATCTTAAGTGTTGACAATATTGAGAACAATTCTCTTCTGTAGCTAGTGATAATGCCAACATTACAATAGATCTGGAAACACTACAATATTTAAAAGATGATGACAATAGTTTAAATTCCACGAACAGTCCTTGGACAACTTGAACAGATATCCTACTGTGAAAAAACTTCTTAAATATAATACTTGTTCGCCAAGTTCTGCTCCTGCTGAACGACTATTTTCATTTGGAAGAATGATAATGAGACCACATAGACGGAACATAAAAGATGAACTGTTTGAATAAATAATAGTGTTAAAATCAGCGAAATAAATGACTTGTGAAAACTTAACTAACTAAAGGTATTTGATTTGGATAAAGATATTTTGTATTAAAGAGGCCCCAGTACACGAATTTCGTATTTGCTCTCGATTTTGCTAAATTTAACGTAAACTTATTAAATCATTTTGCAAAACCCATAGCTAAGCAGGCTTTTAATCAATTTTATTATGATAGATCCATTTACTCTTGAAGCATTTCTTAAAAAAATATGAACTATGAAAATATGAAATTTGAAAATATACAGATTAAGTGTACCAAAGATAACTCTGTTGCATGAAAACTAAAATAGTGTTTCGGGGTTATAATTTTTTTGATGTTATAACAATATATTTGTTCATATTTTTTTAAGGAAATGCTTCAAAAGTAAATGAATCGATCATAATAAAGTTGATTAAAAGCCTGTTTAGCTATGGGTTTTGCAAAATGATTTAATAAGTTAACGTTAAATTTAGCAAAATCGAGAGCAAATACGAAAATCGTGTATTAGGGCCTCTTAAATAATTTTGTTTAAAACTTTTTTGTATTTACATTCTGAATTCAAATACTTTTAATAAACTATTAGGTAGGTACATTACACATAAATTTTTATTAATCTTTATTCGTCTGTAGGTCGATATAATTTTTCCTTTTCACATCTGAATCATTTCAACAGCTCACGTGCATTGACATATGGTGCAAATTAAATTAGGTTAAAGTCTCTTATATTCTGCGCTCGTGTTGAACACTGGAACCGCTCCGCAGCCCGACTCCTCTGCGTGGGCGATTATTGAAACAAGCCGGAATTTCGCATACTTTTAGGATTACAACGACGTGTCTGTGGGGTCAAATTGTGGCCGTTTCAATAAAAACTGTAATTGTGTGTCAAGGAAGACATCGTAAAATCACTTTGTGTATATCCAAGAAATTTATTTACTGTGAGCAGTACGAAAATGTCCTTTGTTCACAAAAATATATACGTATGCATATTCATCACACGCAAAATTTATTGTTTGAAATCTTTTGTAATTAATTTATTCTTTCCTATGTTGAGACGCAGCATATGTGTTTGATTTATTATTTACGTTTTCTGAGGATTTTGCCTCGAGGTATCGTAACATTTTTTATGGGGTAGAGTTATTAGCCCTACACCAGAGGAGGGCAGTATTTTCTGTTGGGGTTTTCCTTCCCTAAGCCGTTTTATGGTAACGGAGATTCATCATTGGCCTTCTCTCTAAGTGGAAGAGGAGAGGATTGAGCCCTTGGGGAGGCCAAGACCCGCCAGGAGTTGTGAAGTTAATAGTGATAATATGTAGATAAAGAGGTGAAAAAAATCGCGGCGGCATTAACGCCATTCATTTCTCCTCTGCTGTACAGGGCTATATGTACATATACATATAGTTAAGAAGCGACATCTTTCCGCTATCCAACAGTGTTGTTGTAGTTGTTGATATAGGTCTTAGAAAAAAATGTAATATATTATTATACTGTAACAGGTATCTATTTTATTTTCAATAAAAAAAATATTTTTAAAAAAAGCATCTGATATACTTTCGCTTACCGCACGCCACTGATATCTACTACCCTATATTTGATAACAGTGGATACTATGTCTATTTCAAATTTTATGTATACTTTCATCTTTCAAGAAAATTGGGCATTAAACATGAAATTTTTGTTGAAAAAGAATCTTTTACGTGATTATGATAGTTGAAGTATAAAATTTATAAACCAATTATATTACTCTGAAACTGATGTCGTTCGTGAAATATTGATGGAATTGATATGTAAATACTGTACTGCATAGGATTTTGTGTGGAATACAATGTTCATATTCCACGTAGCGGAGCACCAGATGTGTTCTGCGGATGTATTTCACAGTATGATTGTATGCTTAATAAATCCATTGTTTAAATAACCAACTGTTTAGTATGCCTTTCAATTCTTTATATTATCTGTTTATTTATAAACTGTACGTAAACTGATAGTGTTAATACTTTTTAATCACGTGTTCTTTAAGTTATGTAATTATATGTATATTTTTGCAATTTATTCTAAGAAAATTAACATTGAATTATTTTCAAACAAATTGTTTAAAAATGCTGATTTATTCAGCTTATTTATCTGATTCTCTGTATGATGTAATTAACTTAATTCCGATCAAATATTTTTGCTGAAGTAGCGAACCACATTCAACATTATATGCATGGTTTCTTAACCTACCTGTTGTATTATGTTTTATTGATCCCTTCAATTGCAATATTTTCATAGTTTTTTCACTTCTTTTGAAAATATATTTTCCTGCAGTATTTTATTTTAATATTATCGTATAAAAATAAACAATAAATTAAAAAACTAAAAAACTATGTGAGAAAACAATCTATGAATATCATTATATATGTAGGGTATAAAAGCAAAGGCAGCAGTATTTTAAAAAAATAAAAAAGGTTTTGAATACAATCACCGAGAATTACTAATTTAAAATGTACTGAATTCTAGATTTGATGTATCTTTCCCTTTCAAAATCATGTTTCCTATTTTCTAATAAAATTCGTTTTATTATAAATTAGTTTTTTTTTTAATCGAGATGCGAAAACGGAAAACGTGACACATCAATATTCTTACTATTTTCAAACTAAGCTAAACGCTTGTGCTATGAAAATAGGACTTACTAGTCTGGAGTGAGATCCGAACCCGTGACCTTTACGACCGAGGCGAGAGTCCTAACCATAAGACCAACAAGCTACTCATGACAGTCGTCCTCGATGAATGCATAAATTTTTTTCGGATATCGCTGCCTTTGCTTTTATACCCCACATACGACACTTTCCTACCCATCATCCGCACTTACTTTTCTAAGACAAGTATGCTAGTTTGAAGGTGTTCACGAATCCATTGTTAACAGTAAGTAGTTTACTATAATATTAGTTCCATCGACCACTAATTTAATTGACAACATGACTTACTTATAAATTATCTACTAACACATTAATTTGTAGTTCCATACATTTAATCTGACACCAGCTGTGCCCGCGCGGCTTCGCTCGCGTAGATTTTTAGTACACTGTTTGTATCGTCATAGAACTTTCGCGAACCTTCTAGATACACCGACACATTCCGCCACTCAGTTTAGAACCTTATAGAACGGGAATTTCGGGAATTTTTTAGAACCTTCTCCTTCCAGAACTTTCTAGAGCAGGTTTTTCAACCTTCTAGACTCACCGACACAGTCGGCTCGCCTATTTTGAAACAATCTGAAACATTTGCGGCCTTCCCGTAACAAAACAATGTGCTAGAAAGCACATTTTCGTCACCCACTCCCACCCACGCACAGCCACCCCCACCAAACTCGTATATTTTCGATGTGACACCAAGGACTATCCACCACCATAACCACCGATGGGTGGTTGTAGCTGGTTGTGGAGAAAACTTGGCGGGTAGGGAAACACGGATTTCTTTAGATTTCTTTATATATTATATTATAATAGATATATACTATATATATAGATTATTTTCTTAATCTGTGGAGAGTGACCGACGCAAAAATGTAAATATTACATATTTTATGAAAAACCTGTTTCATTATAACATCTTCAAAAAATGACGAACAAAATACCAATACAATTTTTTCAATAGACGCAAAATCACTTTATGGTAAATTTTATAAGACTATAATTAAAACAATTAGCTTTGTTTCAACCACTAATTTTATTTTTAAACAGTCAACATATTTTAAGACCAAAGATCCCTTCTTCAGGAGGATACTAAGTATACTGAAATCTAAATACAAGTATAGCAAATAATGGAAACTTGCCATTATCTAC
The DNA here is from genome assembly GCA_016648135.1 of Agrypnia vestita. Taxonomy (NCBI): domain Eukaryota; kingdom Metazoa; phylum Arthropoda; class Insecta; order Trichoptera; family Phryganeidae; genus Agrypnia; species Agrypnia vestita. The sequence goes on along the minus strand of JADDOH010020703.1, from coordinate 3,023 downwards.
TATACTTTCATTTAGATTTCTGTATATGTATTTATTATACTCCTGAAGAAGGGATCCTTGGTCGTGAAACATGTTGAGTGTTTAAAAAGAAAATTAGTGGTTAAAATAAAGTAAATTGTTTTTTTAATTATAATCATAAAATATACAACAGCTTTACGTGCGAAATTAATTTTTCTCATACATTGTTTAGCTTTTCGAACTTTGGTCGCAACAGAATCTTTTCGTCTTAAAGAACTGTATATATTGCTAAAAAGTAAAGCACGACAAATACATAAGATCAACCGTTATAATAGTGAAATAAAATATAAATGTTCAAGTTTTTTTTTGTAACCTTGTGGAAATTCATTTTTAATATTTAAAAAAATGAGGGTAAACAAAACTGTTTTATTCCACTATATACATACGTTTGATTCGAAATTATTATATGGGTGCAATAAAGGAAGAAAGATGGACATCTTAGAGATTTTAGAAATAAATAATAATAAAATAAATAATAAAAATATAATTAACATCCAGATACCGCCCATAACCTCCCCACTTCTATCCATTCTAACCCCGCCCCCAACCCCCACCACCATTACACCCACCCAATCCCTATAAATTCTGTCTCGAATTATTTTTAATTTAGTTGTAAACGTGTTGTTATTGACAATGGGAGAAATCCCGAAAACGTTCTAACAATTCAAAATAAATATAGTGGAATAAAACAGTGTTGTTTACCCTCATTTTTTTTATATATTAGAAATAAAATAGTTTTCAGATAGAAAATATTTTTTCTTTCAGGTTTCTCTCGAGGTAGGCTATTTGTTATTGTTTTGAAGGATTCCTTCTTTTTTCCACCCTATGGTACACGCAATGAATGCCCGAAGGAGGATGATAAAAGAATCTGCATCTGCAAAGTCGATAATTACTGTCTAATTTTTTTATCCTTTATTCCTATGCCATATTCAGTTTCAAATGAAAAATAATGTGCAGTAATGTCTATGGAAGTCATTTTAGTTCTCCTTAATAAAGCAGAAATCTTCTCACTAATGAAGTTTAGAAGGAGTTCAATATTGCTAAGTACTTGAAAACTCCGTTATCGTACAATAACATTTCCTTACAAAAATTTTGATAAATATTTTAATAAAACTCGCGATAAGAGAAGCGTTACATTCGATTGCGTTTAAATCAAATTCTCTTTCATTTAATAAGATCCAAACATTTTCTTATCTACTGTAAACCGTACCGTAGTAAACAATATTCTTTGATCATAATGAAAGACTTAATTAGTTTTATCATATCACATATCCTGACTAAATAAAATTCTGCTACTGAGTTATCTTTTACATTATTTCCCAAACGTTAACATCGCTTATCATATCTTTACTCTTTCATTTGAAATTTTACCTTATTAAAAAAACAAAACAATTTTATGCTCTTATTAAGATTGTAATAATTTTTTCTCGATATTGTTTTAAGGACTAGCGTGTACTCATAATTTGGTAGGTATGCAGCAAAAGATAATTAAGAGTTGTCTTTGTAATAAATTTGATCTTGAGTGGAGTGAGTCATGGAAGATAATCACATCATATTAATGTTAAAATCCATACAAAATAAAACAACCATTCGCTACGAGGAAAATACCTGTGAAAATAATATATCGTGTGCATCAACGATGTATATGAACCATCTAAAGTTAGTTCATACATATGACCTCAAAAGATTCAAGACTCATTTGCATTCGGAAAGAAAATCACGTGGCGACACACTGAACGGACTTGAACAAAATTGTTTCTTATCTTCTTATCATTTGTTAACGGATCTCGTGGCATGGAAATCAAGCAAATCGAATACTTTAACCTAAAGTAACTTTCAAGTATCCGGTTTTACGGTCTTTTGCTCAATGTTTGCCTCTGGACCAATGTTGTGACTGCAGATTTAATTACAAATAGTTTTCTCCGGTTATCTCAAGTCGTGTCAGAATCTCCGCAGCGAAATCAAATCAATTAAATGTATAACACCTGTTTTTTTCCTACAATTTATGATCGAATTCCACCCGCAAATAAAAACGCTTATTTTAATTTATTAATTCAAAACCAAGTTATATTGCTGAATAGGCCGTGCTTATATGTGTGTGAGCGTGCGTGTGAGTGCATATTTATACTATCTATACCTATAAAACTCAATGTCTGTCTGTCTGTCTGTCTATCTGTTCTCTATACAAATCCACACCGTTTGTCCGGTTCGATTCAAATTTTGCATACTTAAGCTTTGGGACGCGGCGGGTGACATAGGCAACATTTCCCCCATATTCTCATAGCCCTTCCCCTATCCCTGACATATTTTCGATGCAAATCTGTACCGTTTGACCGATCGGACTCAAAATTTGGAAACATATTCTTTAGGACTCGGCGAGTAACATAGGCAATATTTCCCCCCTATTCTCATACCCCTTCCCCTATCCCTGACATATTTTCGATGCAAATCTGTACTGTTTGACCGATCGGAATCAAAATTTAGAAACATATTCTTTAGGACTCGGCGAGTAACATAGCCAATATTTCCCCCCTATTCTCATACCCCTTCCCCCCCCTGACATATTTTCAATGCAAATCTATACCGCTTGACCGATCGGACTCACAATTTGGAAAATTATTCTTTAGGACTCACCGGGTAACATAGGCGATATTTCCCCCCTATTCTCCTCCGCCTGACAAATTTTCGAAGCAAATCTGTACCGTTTGACCGATCGGACTCACAATTTGGAAAATTATTCTTTAGGACTCACCGGGTAACATAGGCGATATTTCCCCCTATTCTTATACCCCTTTCCCTCTTCCTGACATAATTTCGATGCAAATATGTACCGTTCGATCGATCGGACTCAAAATTTGGAAATTAATTCTGTAGGACTCGGCGGGTAACATAGGCGACATTTCCCCCTATTCTTTTACCCTTTCCCCTCTCTCTGATATATTTTCGATGCAAATCTATAACGTTCGAATCAAACCTTTGTTTACTCTCACAAATTTATTTTAAAC
>JADDOH010020698.1:0-17578 GCA_016648135.1 Agrypnia vestita | reverse complement strand
CATTATGCGTAAGTGCATGTCTTTGTAAGTGTGATTTATTATTGGATGAATAAATGCACTGTGAACATGAAAACCGCTTTTTAGTGGTATGCTTAAGCACATGAACTTGAAAGTAAGATTTACGATTGCACGAATAATTGCACTGTGAACATGGAAACTGTTTCTCTGCATTATGCAAAAGAACGTGTGCTTTTAATTTTGATTTAAAATTGCACGAATAATTACACTGTGAACATGAAAACAGTTTTTCTGCATTATGTGAAAGCATGTGTGCTTTTAAGTTTGATTTTTGGTTGCACGAATAATTGCACTGTGGACATGAAAACAGTTTCACTGCATTATGCGTAAGCGCATGTCTTTGTAATTGTAATTTATTGTGTGATGAAAATGTGCACTGTGAACATGAAAACAGTGTCTTACCAGTGTGTTTAAGCACATGATCTTTTAAGGATGATTTTCGATTGCACGAATAATTGCATTGTGAACATGAAAAGAGTTTCTCTGTAATATGCGTAAGCGCATGTCTTTGTAAGCGTGATTTATTATTGGCTGAATAATTGCACTGTGAACATGAAAATGGTTTCTCGCTGATATGCTTTAGCTCATGAGCTTGAAAGTTTGATTTACGATTGCACGAATAATTGCACTGTGAACATGAAAAGAGTTTTTCACCAGTGTGCTTAAGCATATGCACTTGTAAGTATGATTTACGATTACACGAATAATTACACTGTGAACATGAAAACAGTTTCTCTGCGTTATGCGTAAGCGCATGTCTCTGTAAATGTGATTTATTATTGGATGAATAATTGCACTGTAAACATGAAAATAGTTTCTCTGCGTTATGCGTAAGCGCATGTCTTTGTAAGTGTGATTTATTATTGGATGAATAATTGCACTGTGAACATGAAAATTGTTTTTTCCCAGTATGTGAGAGCTCGTGAATTTTTAAAAAAGCTTTCTGCTGGTTCGCGTCTGCGCACTGTGCCCGTACACATGTGAACACTTCCTCACCAGCGGGAAGAAGCGCGCGCCTGCTTGGGGAGGCGTCGGAAATGGTTTCCAGCTTTAGCAGATTTCCAGGAGCAGACGATGACGCAGTTGGATTTTCCGAAGAATCTTGCATTCCCGAGAGATCTGCAATGTAAATATTTTTTGTCAGAATACAGTGTTTCATGTTTTTTATACAGTTGGTAATTTGATTGACCAATAAATGGGTGTGAATGTGTGTACGAATAATTTCATTGAAAATCCGGATAGTATTTTAATATTACAGGACTGTGTAACGTTACAAAGACGTGCACATGATCACTCTGTCCATCTATCCGCCCGTCCGTAACTTCGCATAACGTCCATAATTTCATTCTTATTACGGCTAGGAAACAAATTAAACAGCCTGAGATGGGGATTGAGCTCCGGGCCAGAAAACGCGAACCGACCGCTAAACGCATGTTGCCACCGCCGCCTTTCCGTGGACCCCGCCAAAAAATGCTATAAATATAAACTAGGGCTTAGCAAGGATGCGAACCAATATTCGTCGTTTTTGACGGGTTACAGCTAGTATCTAATATAGTAACTACAGCGGACGCGTAAGTAAATCCGTGTAAAGTAGTAGAGTGAGTTTGCTGGGTAAGTATCGTGCGTCTACGCTGCCTGGCGAGATTTTCATACACAGCTCCGTTTGAAATGCTAGGGTGTAATTGGACGAGCATTTTGCGCGCAAATAAGGTCCAATCGGCGACTAGCTAGCGAAATACAGGGGTCTAGCTCAAAAATTCACAATTGATCATGATCAGTCTGAAATATAGGAGCCCGGAGGAGACATTTTTAAGAGAGCTGTAATAACTTGTCGCGCCTGGCCCCAGCAAATGCTTTTTCCCGACGTGCGATCTATTGGAATTTCTAATATGTATGTCCTTATACAGGATAGAAAGACCTTCATTAGAGTGATCGCCAACGTCTGGAGGCCTGACAGGGCATACCAAGAAGAAGTCCATATTCTTCTTCTTCTTCTTTATCTTCCAGTAGGTCTGTTGCTCTGTGATACAGAAAACTACGCTTCCGAGGTGCTGTGTCCTCATTTTTGCAAGTTTTCCTCATGTCTACATTTCGGACACGACACGTAGAGTTTTTCTAGTAATGGATCTCGGCACTTTTATTTCAGATGTTCTGAGGAGTTCTTTATTAGTTATTCACCAATAGTATTGTTACCAGCCCTCATATCTAAAATCATCTTCGGATAAGTTATACAATAAATGTCAATGCCTAAAAAATATTCTGTAACTATTAACAATATTTCAGTGCCATTCCCTTTACATTATTTATATTATGCTTCCCAAATACACAACCTTCAATGACAACACAAGAAATAAAAACATGATTTTGGAAGGGATAAAAAAATAAAATCAAGAATTCAGTACATTTTAAATTAGTAATCCTCGGTGACAGCGTTCAAAACATTTTTTTATATTTTTTGCGTATCACTGCCTTTGCTTTTATATCCCACATATAATATATAAATCTAAATAAAATTAGTGAAAATCAATAATATGTGAGGTCAAAACAACACCTTAAAATAGGTTGAAAAATAAGGTGACAAAATTTCTAAAAAAGATGCAAATAATCTGGTGAAAAGAGAAATATATATGTGGTGGCCCAAGACGTATACACACACATGCCCGTGTAATGAGGTACCGCATACGCTGACAACGTAAACGGCAGGCCGTCGCCCTCGATACAAAGGCCGAGGCAAGAACGCTGAGGATAGCAAACAGGCGACAAAGTAAGCCGGACCAATGATCGATTACAAAGGCAATGTATAGCAAGGGGGCACGGAGAGAGAGGAAACTCGCCTTGCTGATCTAAACTAAATATCTACTCGCGCGGCCGAGTAAAGACGAAATCATAACAACCCCGAGCCTTTGTTTTGGATCACTATATAAATCGGCGCCTGCAGAGCCGAGTATCTCACTCACCCAGGGTCATTCTTACGTCGAAGCGCTCCCCGACCGAAGTCTCACTTCTCGGGAAGCTACCTATCGAGCGGATGCTCTCGTCATCTATCGATTCATTATTGTGTACCAATAATTATTGTACTTGTAACTTCTGTCGTTATTACATCCAATAAATACTATTCAAATACCGCGACTTTACATCATCAACAACAGCAGAGATCTCCGACTCTACAAACGGAGTGGTGACCCTTGAGTTCAACCCTATCCAAAATCGGAGGGCTCATCCACATCCAAATAAACAATGCCGAGAGACAAGCCCAGTGCCAAGCTCTTACCATCAGTCACCTTCACAGCTGCTTCCTTCTTAACCGGAGTCTCAGATATGGCTCGTGCACGTGCGACGTTTCGGTGAATTCCTAATTTTGTTTCTTATTTCTGATTCTGTTTCTAATTATGTTTAATTATTTTATTTTTTATTGAACCAATATTTTACTGCTTACACCTGATATTGTTGTGTATACCTACTTCTTTTTTATTATATATACAAAGAAGTATATAAAACAATATGTAAAAGCCTATAATGTGCGTAAAAAAATAAATAATAAAATATTTATTTTTACATATAAGCACAAGTAGCGGTTTTACTTTCCCCGAAACTATATTCCTTCGAACTTCTTTAAATTTTAAAAATTAACGTAATAAAAATAGCTAACGGTTGAGCCGTCGAGCAGCGTCGCATCAAACCGTAGACAGTTGACCATCGTCCCGATGTTTAGGTAGAACGTCCGCGACGTCCGCGTAACGAAGTTGACGCGTCAACTAGTTGACGAATTCAACTAGTTGATCGTCTCGTCGATGTACGGACGTGGACGGTATCGTTTCGTCGACGGTAAATACGTCGACGACCCATCACTAACTTGTTGGGCTTTGGGTGACGTTGGCGCTTGGCCGTGGTTGGCCCAATGTGTACCGGGGCCTTAAGTAGGTACTCTATTCATTATGTTTCTCTTTTATCTATGAATTGCGTCAACCATAGATGAAACATCTCAAATGTCAAAATTTACCCCAAATATTTGGAAAGCTTTAAGTAAAATTTAACCTATCCATCTTTAACGGTCACGTCAGGTGTGAGCATTTCGCATCACTGAGAATTAATCAACAATGAAACAACTCCTCACCGGCGCGCTGATGAGCCTTCCTGGAGTACTCCGAGCACTCCTGCTTGATGTCAGGAAACGATATCTCTATCTCCACGTAGGGCGCTCCACCGCCTGCTCCCTCATCACCGCTCCCGGCTGCAGACCCTGGCTCGAGCTTGATGGCAGGGACATCTTGCTTAGCGCGGTTCATGGTTCTGGGTTGGTTCAGCGAGCACGAGACGCGGTCAGCAACTGGCGATCGTTAATTGAATGCCGACCATAGACAGGAGCGTTACACAAACGATTTTTTTTTTCAGTCAACTTATAGGTAGGGCTTTCACTGAGTGACGCAAAGAAAAAAACAATTGAGGAAAAAACAAATGAATTATTATTTTCAAAACACAAACACACGAGTAAATAGCTGTATAAATTTGGATTAGGAATTCCTAACCAAAGAGAAGATATTTGTGATCAAATTTGCCAGTACGGCAAAACACCAATTTCATATGTAAGGACCAAATATTAATCTCTTTAAAACATTAATTTATCCTTTAGTACCTGCACTAAACCATCATTTTTTCTTAAGTTCTTAACTTGTTTTTGCCACTTCATCAATAATTAAATTCTTACCTAAATTAATACTTAATTATATTTATAAACAAAAGATTAGACATAAACTCCTGATTCAAAGTTGAACTAAGCCTATTTTTTATTTTGAAAAGATTTGCTCAAAAGTAACTTACGTACAAGGAAGAGTTATTTTCTGGTTTGTGTCTTATGTCCGATGTTTCAGATCCCATTGCAGGGTCCATCATCAGGGCTGATGTGTACACGGCATAGTACCCCAGAAGACACAAACCAGAAGATTCTGAGTGGCCGTGGAAACCTAAGAACATTATTAGGGATTGGTTAATATAAACTTATAAGCTATGTAAAGATTAGTAGAGAGCTCTGATTGAGATAATTCAAAAACAACATAAAAAGCGTACGCTAAACATCTAAAACACTTTTTTTTCTCTAAATAGTGAACATAATTTTTTTCTTGCAATTCTAATTCATAATACTCACTCTTTTCTACATCATGATTCAGCTTTGGCTTATCTTGTTCATTTTTGTAGTTTTCATCCCATTCAGTCTTTATGAAACTCTCATATTGATCTACAAACTGTTTCAGCTCAATTACTAAATAATTTCTGTCAACTTTAGACAGTTTAGCAATACAACATAGAACTTCGCACGGCAAAATATCAACTTTTGTGATTTCTTGAAATTTTTTGGGGTCCAGCCAGGAACAGTCCATTAAAAGGTGGTACCAAAGTATACACGGTAACCCGGGATTTACTTCTGAAGATTTCGATGCTCTTTGATTAAAATCTTCTTCCACTGAATATAAAATTGTTGCGAACTTAGCGCTCGATGAAATGGCTATCAGAAAGCACATCGAATATGACGGAGAAAATAATTACGGGTACGTAGATATGGGTACCGATATCAACGGTGATGATCTTGCGGTAGCAAAAGATGCTTTAGTGTTTTTTTTTGACTGCCATAAATTCGAACTTCAAACTCCCATTAGCATATTTTAAGTGGAAGAAACTAACGGTCAATAGCGTGCATCTTTGATAAATCAATGTTTAGAAAAAGTTCATGCAGCTGGCGTAGAAGTAGTTTCATTAACTTTTAATGGCTGTCCCGTTAACATATCAATGGCAAAAATTCTAGGATGCTCATTTGACTATGATAATTTAAAGCTAACTTTTAAGCATCCGTCTACAAACCAAGAAATTGTAATTTCTTTGGACGCATATCATATGTTAAAATTAATAAGAAACTGTTTTGAGAGTAAAAAAGTTATCATAGAAAACGAAAATAATGAAATCAATTGGAATTTTCTGGAAAAGTAAACTCTCTTTAAGAAAAAGAAAACATGCATTACGGTAACAAATTGCGGCGGCAACATATTAAATGTCATAATCAAAAATGAAAGTAAAGTATCCAAGTCGATTATTTAGCGTAGTGTAGCGCCATGATTGCTTTAAGAAACCAATTTGTGTTGAAAATAAAGATTAAATTTTTTATTTTTAAGATATAGCCAAAAATTATTATCATGCAAATTATCAACGGTTTTTTTTGGATATTTAGATTTTTTGTCATTTTTGTAAGTAGATTTGTTTTAAAAATAAAATTATGATTGTTTAAAAATAAAAATTAATGATAAAATTATAAATTATTAAAAATACAAACCTATTTTCATAGCACAAGCGTTTAGCTTAGTTTGAAAATAGTAAGAATATTGATGTGACACGTATTCCGTGTTCACATCTCTATTTAAAAAAAAAAATTGCCTTTTATGGCGGTCATAACGTATTTCTTTTAAATAACCCGTTATTCCACTATTATAATAAATGTATAAACATCACTATTAAAGATAACAAATATTATTGCATAAAATACATTAACGTACTAAATAGGTATGTAAATACTAACATAATAATTTATTTATTTGATGCACTAGGTAGCTAGGAAATTTTTACATATTTTTTTTTCATTTTCTTTTTTCGTAAAAATTTTTACATAATTTTTTTTTTCGTTTTTTGCCGTTTGGTACATTCTGATATGAACGAATCAATTTGTCAATTTTTCATATAAATAATGGAGATATACTAATAAAAACATTGCCGTTTATCTGGAAAGTTTGCCTAGTAATTATTTAAAATATTTTTTATAAATCTAGTCTGCAATTATTTTTTAAAACAGTTTTATTCGTTTATCTCAGAATGTACTAAAACGTCACATAAGATTAATTATATATACAGCGACGAAATATTCTTATTATTCATATGTAGTATCTTTTATTCTTATATATGTAGTGCTTTGAATTTATTATTATATATGTAGTGCTTTGAACGCAATAGTTTCTAATAGAAATATGTATACTGAGGCAAAACTAGTGGTACGTAATGGAATTCTGATACCGTCACTGATGTATGGAAGTGAAGCCTGGAGCTGGCAGAAGAGGAACGAAAGTAAATTGAATACAATGGAGATGGGATCCGTCAGACATAGGTGTGGCAAATCCATTTATGATAGAGTAAAGAATGCAGATATTAGAAATGAATGTAAAGCTAAACTTAGCATAAATAATAGAATTAAAAAAGGATCGATCAGATCGTTTGGGCATGTTGAGCGAATGAATGAGGAAAGAATCGTAAGAAAGATATATATGCTTTGTATAGAAAGATATTATGTAGATGGCGCCAGAAAGACAGGACCGCGGAATACGTGGCATGACCAGATTAACCAGATACTGAACGATGGTCCCGTTAGAAGCCTCAACAACCGGCGAGCTTGCATGCGAAGATATACGAATGTGGATGAGGCGAGAGTTGTATGTCAGGACAGAAGAGTATGGCGCTCTATCCTCTCTTCCTACCCACAAGGGGGAAACGGCGTGATGGTAAGTAAGTAAGTAGTATTTTTTTTCTTTCTTTCCTTTTTTATATAAATAAATAAAAACTTATTCCTTATTCCATGTAAAAGTATTGTCATTTTTGACGGGTTACAGCTAGTTGAATATAATAAATATTTCTGAAAATATTATTTATCCATTTTGTACAATTTTTAAAGTAAAAACCTTTATAGCCGTATATATTTAGAATATAAAATAATTTATATATATTATTTTCAATCGGTTTGACGAAACAAATAAAAAAAAATAGTAATAATTTTGGTTATGACTAAATAAAGTTGTTGAAATAAATTACATGAATTATAAAACTCATTCATTGTACACATAATTCATTTCTGTCCATACAACTAACTTTTCATTGCTCCACGATAGCTTAGTGATTGGATGGATTGGACAAACGATGGATATGAACCAAGTTTGGCCAAACCTAGCTGAGTTGCGCAAAAAAACCCCTGTACACATTGGGCCAATGTCGTATTGAGTCATCTCGGCCAATTTTTCACTACATTATACTTTTTACTGTTGAACAAAAATAAAGAATACAAAATACTGTTTTCAGCATCAAAATTCGTAAGACTATAAGTTTCAGACTGAAACGCTCACAGAAATATTAGTATGGATGATTTATATTCAGAATTAACAAATTTCAAAGTAATTTATAAAAAAGTATCAGAAGACAAAGATTTTCTTGAAATGAGTACTGGCCAAAAGTGGAGCCATTTATTTACTTTATTTCTTGTAAAAAAAGTTGACAACTTGAGCCACGCCTCTTTCTTTTGATGTGTGCTCGAAAAACCGACTACCAAGCCAAGTTTGGCAAACGTCTCTACGCACGGCCAAAAAGCCCTGTACACAATGGGCCAACCTTACTTTGGGCCAACCTCGGTCAATGTGTACAGGCTCCTTAAGGTACAACTTAATTTTAAGAAAAAACAAATAAATGCGTTCTTTACTTGTATTGTATTATAAAATTTTCTACTTATAAATAATCTGTCATAGTTTATTTATTTTGGTCTGATTCGAAGTGATCACTTCATAATCCACCCTCTTATTACAATATGGAATGGGGCCGAACGACAAATGAGAGATTCGACAAGTAGAGCGTATGGCCACGCGTATACTATCCGCCAGGATCCCGGAGAGAGCTAATTCCCAGAATGTTCTTTACCATTGATTCCATATAAAAGAAGAATATTTAACAAATGATACACTGTTGAATATTTTAGAGATAAGTCATACCAAATTAAATCCTGGTTATACCACAGTTTCGTCATCCGTTTCAGTCTCTGGCCAATGAAAAACGAATATTTGAAAGCGTAAATCGCCTCTCTACTATACGACATCGTAGATCGGTGAATATTATTTGACGATATGACAAGTTGCAACGCAAATTGAATGTTACGACAAGATAGAATTGAATTTTTTTGCAATTTTTGTATGAGAAGTAAGGTTAAATGGAAATGACAATAGATACGATAAAATAAAACAAATTAAACACCGACATTTCATCACATACGACAAAATTGAATTTTGCACAGAGGATACTAGAGTAGGTACGATAGCAATAGTTAGCATGGAGCCATTTGTAGAGAAAGTTTCAAAGCCTCATGCCATCACTATAAGTAAATAACGATTTTGTTGACAATGACGATTTTAACCTTACGACAAGATAAAACTGGGGTGACGAAATCCTTATATTTCTTACTGTTTCAAATACATATTTGTTATATTTACACAAATGCTGCTTCTTAAAGTTATAAAAAATACAATTTTATGACAAATATTGATTATTTTATAAGCTTTTCGAAAATGGAATCGGTAACGACCTTGGTTTAAATTTTCCGATTATGATATCCAAAAAAAAAAGAAGATATTTCAGATTCCCGATTCCGATAGATCCCGAAACCTGAAAAATAACCTCAAAACATGAAATGGTGGAGTAAACATCTAGGCTCTTTGATCGATTGTAGATGAAAGATGAAGAATGTAGAAGAAGTGATGATCAATCTCACCCAGGAAAGTTCATCCATTTTCTATATGTTTTGTGGTAAATATCCAGTGGAAATTTTGATTGTAAATCTAAGTTCACGGCAAGGAACTTGATTAGTCAGTGGACTAAAGAAAACACTTTTATGTCTTTTGTTTTGCTGGATATTTTTCTTGTTACATCTCCTGTTCCTATACATATACAAAGTAAGAATCTAGACTACAGTACAGCATGAAATTTGGTTCAGGGATTGTTACGACAAACATGTGGTAAAATATGTGATAGGCAATTCGACGTTCTGTATGAAAGATCTGAAAATATGCAAGTAAAGTCAATAGAGCTTTTAACAACGTTGTTGATATATAAGTGGAACTGGATTTTAAAGAAAACAGATCTTAAAAGAAAAAAGTAAAGCCTGGGGAAAAGGCTAAGGACGAAGTAGATTGTTGGTCTTGTGGTCAGGACTTTCGCCTCGTGATCCAAAGGTCGCGGATTCGAACCTCACTCCACATCAGCAAGTTAGTCCTATTTTCATAGCACAAGCGTTTAGCTTAGTTTGAAAATAGTAAGAATATTGATGTGACACATATTTGCTGAAATATCACCTGGTCAAAAGTATAAAATCATTTACTTCCACGTATTAGATGGTGCCAAAGCCAGTATTGAAGAAATGTAGGGCTTTCAAAAATTTTAGGTACGTTCTTCCGTTTCTGCAATTCCATTTTAGGGCCGGTTGGATTGATATGGTTTATAGTTAGATTAAATTTAGCGTAAACTGTAGCTTAAATAGACGTTTATTTGATTACCTCACGTCAAATGTACCTACATGAGGTGTATAAAAGAGAAGGAATCACAATCTCACTGAAGTGTTTCTGAGATAAATACTAAAAAAACTCTTCTCAAGGAAATTTCTCTGGAATCTTTCTGAAATATTCATCTTATTTTATGAACTTTTGTAAAAAGCCCGGGCTCCTGCCCTCGGCAGCCCCTTCGGCGGCAGCCGCTCCAGCCGCCGCCATTTTTTTTCGAGATCATAAAGAAGATTTGAGGAAAGATGGCCTGCAGCGCCTCGGAGCACGGAGGCGATGGCCGCTCCACCGCGGCGGGCTCCCGAGGAAGGGCTGCCGCCCTCCTGCAGCTCGGTCCCGCCACGTGCTTCCGCAGTTGGCCACGACCTGGACCACGTGCGGTCCCCGCGAGTTTCCGCGAGCCGCGCAACTTGGGATGCGGGCCTTTCGTGACCACGAGAGCCTCCAACAGCGACATGTGTTTTTTTGTAATTTTTATGTGAACCGAAAGGACAAGACTAACTTATGTGGGGGTCGGAACTGCTTGTGCCTACTATAAGATTAGTTATAAAGTTAGTGATAGTGTTTTAGAGCGTAAGGTTTGACTGTTTTCTTTTGAATAAATGTGTATATAGTATTATAGTGTTTTGAAACTCTCGCCACTTTCCTTGACATTCCATTGATAAAGCTCCGCACATTGCGTGGCATAATCTGCGCCTCAAGCGGATTATTTGAGTTTAAACATCACTATCATGATTAGGAATCCGGGTTACAAAGAGTTAGTTCGGTAAAGTTACAATTTTTAATCTGGTTCCCAAAGTTATATTAACACATCCTCCGCTATGGTAGACATATCTGACCCGAGCGTTTATAAAAATATGATTTACTCGATAAGTATTCAGTTTTTGTCATTTTCCTTCTAGTTAATCTTTAATTAAATATTTCTAAATCATATGGAACATAAAACATTTTTATCGGACAAGATTCAAATGATTTATTGCTAAAAATCCTAAAAATCGACACGTAACTGACCTAGGGCAGTAGTCTTTCTGCAGCAGCATATTCCCCGCCACCCCCCGTTCCTATCCCTACCACAGCACGTTCACGCCAAATCACGTATGGTCAACCATTTGGACATGATTTTTACGTTTCTAGTACCGCTCCAACGCCCTGCTCGGTAGTGTCGCATTGTTTTCTTCATTGAAGATTTACAAAGACAAGAAATCATATTTTATTTATTTTTGACGTCTGTGATATTTCCAGTGAATTTATTGAACAGGTAAATATATTATTATTTATATTTAGAATATACAGGGTGTTTCATAACTAGTAGCAAAAACCTTACTAGTAGATTCCTGCCTTGATTATGATAGTGAGTCGGGAGATAGTGTCGATAAATAGTGAGTCAAAAATTAATTAAAATTAATAGTTACGGAGATACGCAATTTCAAAGTATATATTTTTTCTCAATATTTCTGACTAATGTTTTACAAAAAGTTGATATATCATTATCGCAACTTTTGTCGATTATGGAAAACTTATTTGCTTTAAATACATGTCTAATAAAATTATAAAAATCTTGCAAAAGTAGAAAATAGAATTTTGTATAATCAATATAAATTATTGTAATGATAGTTCAACTTTTCGCAAAAATAAATCAGATATATTGAAAAAATGTAATCTTTGATATTGCATATCTTCATAACTATTAATAGATTAGATCATAGTTGCTTGAACACTTTCAACTCATCGTCAAGTCAGGAATCCACCTGTAAAGTTTTTGCTACTAGCTATGAGATACCCTTTATCTTAATGTATCCATAAATTTAAAATAATAATAATATTCAGATTATCAACATGTCATAAATGATCCTCATAAGTAGTTCTAGTACGACATAGAAGTAAACTCAAGCTAAATATAAAATTCTTTTTTGGAATTTTTCAGGCCAAGTATCATAATGGCGGGAAAAAATAATTTATGTGATGATGACATTGAAAGGCTACTTGATAGTTCGGATAGCGAAATAAGTGAAGACAGTGACTTGGAATTTGAAAACTTGGATCCAGACTTTGAGAGTGAAACGGAAGATTTCGTCTTAGAGGATGTATCGGAAAGCGATGAAGATGTTGGAGATGTAGGACAGTCGATTGAGCACGTTGAAGACATAGAAAACATTTTTTTCACTTCAAAATCTGGTTTTCGATGGTCCTCCTTGCCACCAACAACTTCACGCACCAGAGCTAACAATATTATTTCAACAACTCCAGGATTGAAAAATGATGCTGAAAATATTTCTTCGCTTAGAGACGCTTTCCATTTATTCATAACTGAAGAAATTATTGATGAAATAATGGAAAATACAAATAATTTCTGCAGGCTGAATCCAAAAAATTCTAAGACTCCTGATATAACACGCACGGAATTGCTTGCATTTTTTCGCATTCTATTAGCTTCAGGAAAAAATCGCGGTAGAAAATTGGAACTCAGCGAACTTTGGACTACCGAGGATTTATTCCGCCAACATTTTTTTCTTTCAGCATTATCTAGAGATCGCTTTAGATATATTTTTAGCAATATGCGTTTTGACGACAAAACCACAAGGGCGGTGAGAATCGAACAATCAGGGAATAAGTTGGAAGCACTCAGATCAGTTTTTGACAAATTTGTTAGTGCTTGCATAAACAATTATGAACCTGGAAGTCACATTACTGTGGATGAACGTTTAGCAGCATTTCGTGGTCGCTGTCCATTCAGAGTTTACATGAAGGCCAAACCGCAGAGATACGGGATACAAATTTGGATAGCCGCGGATTCTGCGACCGCCTACATTTGTAATTTGCAGATTTATACAGGTAAAGTAAACAATCAGAGAGAAATGAATCAGGTTCAAAGGGTTGTTTTAGAAATGACCGATCCTTTTATCAATTCATGTTGAGGTATAACGACAGATAATTTTTTTACTAGTATACCATTAGCAAATTTACTTTTAGAAAAAAAACTTACTCTGACTGGGACCTTACGGGCTAACAAAAAAGAAATTCCAAAAGAATTTATGGCTTCAAAGGAAAGAGAAGAATTCAGTAGTATTTTTGGGTTTACTCATAATTTAAGTATTGTATCATATGTTCCAAAAAAATCTAAAGCGGTCGTTCTTCTAACATCAGAATTCCACGACAAGAAAGTAGATTCAGGGCCTAAAGCGAAACCAGATGTGATTTTACACTATAATAAAACAAAAGGAGGTGTCGACACTGGTGATATGATGACAAGAGAATATTCTTGCGCAAGGGCTACAAGAAGATGGCCATTTCGGTTATTTATGGAAATGCTAGATATGGCCGTTTTAAATGCGTACTTATTATGGATGGCTAAAAACCCTACTTGGCGAGAAAAAGATAGCGCTCGCCGAAAGAAATTCATTAGAGATTTGGCAACAGATTTAGTGACCGAGAATGTAAGCGTCAGAAAAAACAGCGGAATTCACTTTCATCGCGAACAGTTAAATAGTTTCGCGGTATTTGATAAGTCAAGAAGCCCATGCGATAATCCTTTAGAAAGTAATGTGAACAGCGGTGAAGAAGTTCGATCATCTAAAAGGAAAAGGTGTCAGTTTTGTCCAGCTAAAAATGACAAAAAAACTCAATTTTTCTGTGCTATATGTCACAAAGCAATCTGCAAAACACATAAGCACGAAACACTTCACTGCCCGGAATGTAAAAAAAATCAATGTTGATATGATATAACATACTGTTCGTTTTGTATATAAGTTTTACTATGTTTATTTGTTTTTCTTATTTTTTATACTATACCTTTACTTGCTTTATGTTTGTTTATTCCATTTGGTAATTTTTGAATATTTTATTATAATTTCAATGTATTTTTACAAATATATATTTTGTTTAATTAATACTCATTTGAACAATGACAAACTGCCCGGATTTTATGTTAATATTTTGTGAATTATTAATGTATTGTTTATTTATTTCAATACTTTTTACGTCCATTATAATATTGTTTGTTGCTGGCTATTATTTGTGTTAAAAGAGGTTTATTTTACTTACATTTTTACGTTATTTCTACATATTTACATTTTTTCTAATTATTTTCATTTTATACATTATAATAAATTATATGTGAGAAATCAAAACTGTTATTTTTATTCCGACAGTAAAATGTTTACGGCCACTGGCACACACGCGACTGAAAGAATTCGCCGGTCGGCCGCGATATCCCGAACTCCCACCAGTAGCGAAGGGAAAAACTTCATTTCAAAATGAAGACTACAACACACACACGTTCACCAGTTTGAAGACTACAAAGTGTACACTACAATTGTAGCAAAAACTACTTGAAGTGAAGTAAATGAAGTGAAGTGAAGTAATTGAAGTGAAGTAAATGAAGTGGAGTAATTGTAATAATAATGAAGTGAAGTAATGAAATGAAGTAATAGTGAAGTAAATTTTTAAATAAAGTGAAGAAATGAAATGAAGTAATACTGAAGTAAATTTTTAAATGAAATGAAGTATTTTTTTCCCAAATAAAAATTTGGCGACCTAAAAAAAGAAAAAAAAAGGTCAACGACGAAAGTATTTTAATAAATGACGATATTTTCTCCAAAGTAACATTTGGCGACCTAAAAGAAAAAAAAAAAAAAATGTCGCCAGCCAGATTTCTTCGTTCGATTCCAAAAAAATTTCAAACCATGGGGGGGGGGGTTGTTACAGTTTCCAGAGATTTCTTCGTTTACCTTCATCAACTTCCCAAAAATTTCTTCATAGGTCCCAAAATTTTTCAAACCATGGGGGGGGGGGTGTGTTTCAGTTTCCAGAGATTTCTCCGTTTAGCTACATCAACTTCCCAAAACTTTCTTCATGGGTCCCAAAAATTTTCAAACCATAGGGGGGGAGGTTGTTACAGATTCCAAAGATTTCTTCATATATCTACATCAACTCTCCAAAAATTTCACGTAAAAAATACACTATTTAAAATGTGTTTCTCATACTTTCTCATACTTTGAAGTGTATATACTTTGTAGTGTTCGCTTTGAAATGAAGTGTACTATTTGAAGTTTATACTTTCAATAACTTTGATGTTTGTAGTTTGTAGTGTGCACTACACATCAATATGTGCGAAGTGTGCACTTCAATGTAGTGTAGTACTACATTGTAGTAGTGAGTACAGAGCGGACCCATCACTACCCACCAGTGCCCGCTTGGACTTTGTATGATGTAGGTCTGTGGATGCACGGCGTAATATTATACGCTTTATTTTAACAAAAAACTTATAATTTTTACCACAAAGCTTACGGAATATCACGTCATTTTATTAAATCATATTTAAAATCATAGATATGTACCAACTATCATTAAAACGGTTAAAAAAAAACGAAATTTGGTACTGGGTCTGAATTGACCCACACCGCTGGCTGTGTTTTGTTTTGACTCATCGGGTTATATGGGTTAAATCGTATTCCAGTGGCAATTCGATCGCGTCGATGCCTAGTCTGTTTTGAGCTCAAAAAGATACTGCCTATCATCATCGCACATTGTAGACTTTATTGACTTGGAAAATGGGAGGAACGTCACATTTATAAAGGTCCTACCTATCGAATAATTAATAATATAATACGTCTATGCTCCGTTCGTGTCTATGGTCGGCATCATTCGACGATCGCCATTTGCTACTAGAGTCTCTTGCTAGCCGGAACGTACAAGAACCATGAGCGCTGACCAAGATGTTCCTGTTATCAAGCCCGAGCCAGGGTCTGAAGCCGGGAGCGGCGATGAAGGAGCAGGCCGTGGAGCTTCCTACACGGAGATGGACATATCATATCCTGACATTAAACAGGAGTGCTCGGAGTACTCCAGGAAGGCCGACCAGCGCGCCGGTGAGGAGTTTGTTCATTATTCATTAATTCTCAGTGATGTGAAATGCTTGTACCTGATGTAACCGTTCAAGATTGGTGGGCTTAATTGTACTTTACGGTTCCTAAATTTTGATCCCACATTTTGACATTTTCAGACATTTTATCTATGATTAACGTCAGCCTTCTAGGGATGGACAGTTTCGTTCACTGACATAACTATCGTTCACCTTAACGTTCATTCAAGTGAACGATTAACTTTTAACATAAAATAATTATATTCATTCTTGCTCGTTCGAAAAAACTCGCAAATAAATATATTCTTCTAAAACAGTGCATTTTAAAACATTAATTTTATAATTTATAGAAGTAAACTTTGTTTACACCACTTTTTTTTATTGAAAAAATTCAACATTCAAAGCCAATGGCTTCTTCGTCAGGATAACAAAATGAAATTTAAAAATCGAAGTATAGATAATCAAAATATTATAAATTTATATATGGAAAATAAATAATAATAAAGTATCTACTTAACACGAAAATAAATTTAAAAGATAACTATTTGCAAAAAGGACCTGGTTATTTATAACATTCAATTTGCTAGTAGCACACTTTATTTTTTCTAAAATGTCATTACTCATTTTAGTAAATTTGTTTCCTAGTGTTCCAATTTAAGAAAGTAATTTTTTTTATAAATGAATTTTTAAATTCTTCAAATATTTGTGAAGTTTTATCTCAAGGTTTGAATAGACGTTGTTTTAAGTCAAAATTATTTTTAATTTGATAATACCATTTTTAAACAAAAAAGGTTTTAGCAATGGGTTCTAGTTTAAGTCCTTTAGTGACTGATATATTTATTAAAATATGTATTTTCTTGGAAAAGATATGTTTATTTTTATTTTATTTATTTTATTAATTACACGGCTTAACAACTTTACAACAGGTTTATACATAATTAAAATACAACAAACGATTAAATGTAAAAGAAAAATAAAGGGTATAAATGTAAAAAAGTATATATACATAGTTTAAACATAATGAGGTGAGACATATATGTAAAAAAAGTATATATGCAAAAAAGTGTAAAGTATCAGGGTTTATACATAATTAAAATACAACAAACGATTAAATGTAAAAGAAAATAAAGGGTTTAAATGTAAAAGGTATATATACATAGTTTAAAAATAATGAGGTTAGACATGTATGTAAAAAAAGTATATATGCAAAAAGGTGTAAAGTAGCAGGTTTATACATAATTAAAATACAATAAGCGATTAAATGTAAAAGAAAAATAAAGGGTATAAATGTAAAAGTATATATATACATAGTTTAAACATAATGTGGTTAGAAATATATGTAAAAAAGTATATATGCAAA
>JADDOH010020697.1:0-15298 GCA_016648135.1 Agrypnia vestita | reverse complement strand
GATTGATTTTTTGCAAAATGTTGAACTATGAAGGTCACGTTTGAACATTTTCGATTCATAATCAAGGGAGAAATATACTCCTGCGAGGTTATTAATGTTTTTCGAATAACCCTGTATACAGCTGCATTTTTGATGTGTAAAATGATTACGCTCAGTTTATGGGAGTAATTTCATGAATGCGACAACGGAAACGCGTAACAAAGGAATGAAAAAAATGTTCCAATTTCGAATTAATTAATTTTACAATAATTTTCAATGCTTGTCTTGTGTTGTAAATCTCGCCTTCGCAATTCATACAATCGTATATGGTGCGGACAATAAGAATTTGTCTTGTGAAATATATCAAATTAAATATTGAGCTGATAACGTTCGTACCTAGCGTAAATATTGTTTTAATATTCGATATCATAACACTGAATCATATAAATGTTTAATAGTGATTGGTTTCGTAGATATTTATGTAATTTATTTGATTAAGAATAACTTACTTATTTACTTACCATCACGACGTTTCCCATGAGGGTAAGCAGAGAGGATAGAGTGCCCTGCACTTCTGTCTTGACGTAAAACTCTCGCCTCATCCACATTCATACATCTTCGCATGCAAGCTCTACGGTCGTTGAGGTTTCTAACGGGACCATCTTACAGTATCTGGTTAATCTGGTCGTGCCATGTCTTCCGCGGTCGCCCTCTATTTCTGCACTTGCGTTTTAAATCTTTCTTAGTATTCGTTTCTCATTCATTCGCTCAACATTCCCAAACCACCTGAGCGACTCTTTTTTAATTCTATTAATTATGTTAGGATCAGCTATACATTCATTCTTAATATCTTCATTCTTTACTCTATCATAAATGGATTTGTCACAAATACATCCAAGGGATCTCATCTCCACTGCATTCATTCTACTTTCTTTCCTCTTCTGCCAGCTCCCGGCTTCACTTGCAAAGTACCGTTCATCCTCTTCCTCCTAGTTACTCTGTCTCGATATCTTTCTTAACCTTTCCTCTTCTATCGAACATACTTTCCAAGTGTACAAACTCGTCTACTTTTTCCAAAAACTCTTTGTCTACTAGAATTTCACTCATTGTCTTACTTTCCTCCTCCTCGAGTACCATCATTTTTGACTTGTTTACATAAAATCATAATAAGGTCACTTTCCTTGCATACATCATACATCCTGCTTACTAGACTCTGCAAATCTTGTTCGCTCTTTGTCATTAATAGGGCGTCATCCGCGTACAGTAAACAGCATACAATCAAATCACTCATTTTCGCTCCTACATTCATACATTCCAGTTCTTTCACACGATTATTCATACACAAGTTAAACAGCCATAGAGACATTACTAATTATTAGAGATGCACCGAAATGCGTTTCAAATTCGGTATAGCCGAACCTCGGCAACTTCTACCGAATTTCGTCTCCGGCCGAATTTCGTTTAAATCTGCCGAACTACGTTTAATTCTGCCGAACTTGCGTAGCTTTTTAATTAACTAGCTTTTGCCAGCGACTTCTTTCGTGTAGACTTCGATTTCATCCCACAGAAACCTATTACTGGGACAAAAAATATTCTTTGTGCTTTTCCAGACACTAATCTATCTCTGTGCCAAATTTCATCCAGATCCGTTCTATCGTGATTGAGTATCAAACATTCATTCATCTTAACTTTCACATTTATAAATATTAAATAAGTAGGTTTACATAAGAAATGGAAAAAATAAAGAAATTTAATTTAATATGAAATCTAGACAAAATGTTGATTTATAAGTAAATAAGTGACGTGTGAATGGATTGTTTTTTATTCTCTAGAAAAGAAACCACATCGAGTATCAACAATATGCTTTAATAAAATAAAGTAATTAATTTTAATATATAATATAACAACTATCCAGAATTACGTTGTGCCGTTCAATTAATTAAAAAACACAGGGTAAATAAACAATTAGGTACACGTGTTTTCGTGATGACGATCTGCCCTGTTATCGGACAAAAGCGCACGAAATTTAACCGAATTTCGGCTTCGGCACATGTTTAAACCGAACATTCGGCCGAATTCGACATTCGGTGCATCACCACTAATTATCAAATTAGAATCTTCGTTAAGGATAACACCAGAGCGAGTTACATATACGACGTCACCTTCGGCAAAACGATGAGTCTTGACTCTTTATTATAGAATATTTGATTTGGTTAAAACCCTTTTAACAGATTGTTCTTCACGTCGACAATAATTCGCGTGAACTGGGTCAACGTCGTGCAATTCATTTCGGACACTTACTTCTATTAGACTAAGAGAGTTAGCCAGCTATCTAAGTAGATAACTATGGAAAATAAATCAGCATGTGTTGAAACCATAACAAAAAAA
Source organism: Agrypnia vestita (assembly GCA_016648135.1). Classification (NCBI taxonomy): domain Eukaryota; kingdom Metazoa; phylum Arthropoda; class Insecta; order Trichoptera; family Phryganeidae; genus Agrypnia; species Agrypnia vestita. The sequence goes on along the minus strand of JADDOH010020697.1, from coordinate 12,931 downwards.
ACGAGCTAGACTTACATTAGTCACACATGATGTGTAACATTTGACATCTCACAAGAGTTAATCTTGTCAGAGAAATTGAACTACTGCACAGTAGTTCAATTTCTCTGACAAGATTAACACGCATGTGAACAATAGTGGTGATAGTTTAACGATACTATGGTTGGGGTGTATAGTGTTGTGAATGTAGTGTTGGTCCTGACGAAGAGAAGGGTACGTCTCGACACCGGTAGACCGTAAATCTGGTAGTGGTTTTTACTAAGTTTACTAACATTCTGTTATTATGTCTAACCACAAAGTCAATGCTTTAAATATTAATAATATTAAGGAAAATGTTCAAGCTATTATGAACTAATATCAATAGTTATGGAGACATGCGACATCAAAGTTTGCATTTTTTCTTCAATATTTCTGACTTATTTTTTGTAAAATATTGTAATATCATTGCAGTAACTTATATCGATTAAGAAAAATTCATTGGTTTCAACACAAATTAAATAAACTGATAAAAACCCTGAAAATTTTCCAATTGGAATATTTTCCATTTGGAATTCGAAGGTTTTAATTTTTTTATTTGACTTGTATTAAAGGGAATGAATTTTTCATATTTGATATAAATTACTGTAATTATATTTCAATGTTTTACAAAAAATAAGTCAGAAATATTGAGAAAAAAATGCAAATTTTGATGTCGCATATCTCCATAACTATTGATAGGTCATGATAGCTTGAATATTTTCGACTCCTAATCAAGGCAGAAATATAGTCCTGCGAGGTTATTAATGTTTTCCAAATAACCCTGTATATTAATTAGTAAATACAAGTAAAGAAAATGTATGTGCATTTATTTATTATTGAATTTTGCCGGACTATGCAGTGGGTGTGTCACTTTGTATGGCGAAAAAAAAAAGTTTTTTATTTTTAAGATTAATAGTTATCTAAAGTATCATTGCATTTATAACTATATAAAAATGGAAAAAAAAGTTGCAATTCAAGTATACTTTTGGCTCGTTGTAGCGTGCCAAATATTCTGAAAATGTTGGTTTTTAGTGACTTTTCAGAGGTAATAAAAGTGCTGTTTTCTTCTACATAATTCTTATCAGATTACTTAATTTCGTTAATATATATATAGATAATGTACTAAAATAAAAATTTACTGCAAATTTTAAGCTGAATTATTTAAAAAAAATTATAAAACAGACAAAATTTTCCAAAAAGAGTATTTTTAAATACAGCTATAGTTATTTTTTAGAATTAAACATTGGCATAATCTTCCAGGAATTCTTTTTGGCTGCAATAAAACCTTCTTTAACCCTACGACAGAACCTGTAGCTACAATCGTCAATTTAAGGCATCCACACATTTCCCTGCCACACACATTCAGTAGATTTCTTTCTACTGACTGTGTGGCAGGGACTTAGGAAAATCGAACATTCGGACATTTCATTCAACGAAAACTGTTCTCAGCTCTTCACTTTATAAGTACATAGCTCAAAAACGGTAGTTCAGTCAGTATAAGTTTTTCATCCTGCCAGGAAATCATGTCGTAATAATGATCGCTCTCAAAATTGATTTATGGTATCACAAAAGATCTCGACAATGATTTTTGCGAGGCACGAGCTTTCAAAACTCTCGTGTACCCTATTCTATTACAATTTTGTTGTCATTTGTCAACATTTGATGCCTCCCTGATATCACTCAGTGTAGCCGAAGCAATAGCAGCGCCTGCTCTGTGCGATACGCCATAACGATCACATACTTCAGCCAACTTTTCGATTTTTTTTTGTATTTTCTGAATTTTCTCTTCCTTTAACTATGTTTCCAATGCCTATGCATCTGAAGGTTCTTTGGTCTTCAAGAAATGGGTGGTCTTTAATCGGAACAGTTTTATTTTTTCCACATTTACAAGAAGAATAATTTTTGCATTTGCACGCAGCAATGTCAAAAAGAATTGTTGATTTAGTTATAAAGTTTTCTGTTTTATCTAAATTCGATTGACTTTTTGGTTCTCTGTTGAATTTTTTCGACAGTAGCCTATACTGTTTACAATATGATAATAGAAGCTGGCTCACAATGCTTGCATTTTTCTAAACTTCAAGAACGGTTCGAGCCACTTGAGAAGTGATGACTTTTGCTTGTGGTTCTAAACTACTTGACTGTTTTTTCATGACGCGCCCACTCATAATGTCTTTAAACATCTCCATAAGTTGGTAACATAGTAATTTTGAATTTTTCGGGATATTTCTCGTAATTTCGTACGACCTCTGGATTCTTTTGAACTTGACGGATTCGATGCCATTGTGATTCGTTTCATGAATGAATAAAACACTTAAATTTATTACGTATAATATGTAGAAACTTTTCGACGGTTGAAAACAAGTAAGCAAACAAATACAAACGTTCAGTATGAGTCTGACCTAATGAGGCGCGCATAACGGGAGCGCGACCCGAAACAAGCCGAAATTGCCCGCACGGGGGTAGGTATTTAACGCTAACAGATTATCAAAATGAACTTGAATATGGCGTTATCCTTATGCTAGTTATATTTTTATTAGAATAAAACATTTAATTACTAATACAATAGGTAAATACAAAAAATGTATCGTTCTGATTGGAACGTTATTTTGCAACTTTTTCTATATTTCAAGGCCTTTTAACTAGCCTAAATTACCAGTATTAAGGAAAACTGTAAATACAGCATTTAATAACATATGAAAGTGCAACATTTGAGAACTATCAAATTTGAAAAATCGAAAGTTGACAAAAGTGACACACCCTACTAGGTAGGTACCGTATATCAACATACGCATTTTTAATAAGAAATGTATTTGGTCAATTAAATGTTTTTATTTATTTTCATGGATGGCGGTAGCGTGCCGCAATACATATTGCATGAAAACTTTGAATAAATATTTAAAAATAATCACATAAAATTTGAGAATGTAAATCATTAAGGGTAGTTGCTGTTTACATTAACGTAAAAAAAGTATTTTTGGATAGTTTCGAAGACATAAGCCAAAATATATCAAAGTTACAACATCCACAATATACACAAACATATATACAAAATCAGAAGCGTTGAATGTTGGAAGTGTGCGTCTTCGCTGTGATGGCACTTGCTGGACACTGATTTGTTTATAAACGATGAATTTTTTCCATTGCGCGTATTCCGAGCGCGCTCATTGGTTAAATGAAATTACGCGCGTCTTACGCATTTCCGTCCTTTTTCACGAAATCACTGCCACGGATTGCGGGAAAGCGAGAGAAAATATGTTACACTTCAAAAATACGTAGCAAAATAGCTCAAAAACATGTATCGTACCACCTGGTTTGGCCAGTGTTAAATATGGAGAAATGGAGGCGATGATTGTGGTGAATGGAGCTTCAGTAAGATTAAGGCCTACCAATCCTATCCCTATAATCCTATCTTTATCTCTAATTCATTCCCACTCCATCCTCCGCCTTTTTTTCAATACGCCTAGCGACATCTCTGGTCCTGTATGGACTCGATCGCATTTTTAATTCCTACCGCATTATCACCTGTTACCTGTTAATTGCCTGACTGGAGTGAAGAAACCGCGTTGTACCGCATCTCTTAAAAGTTCGTTTTTTGGACCATTGTTCAGGAAATATTATCTTATAACCCGCATAAGCACTTGTATTGGAATATACGGCAGCCGTGGACTGTGTCATCTCGAGTTGCAGTTGGACCAAGAATAAAGAGAAAAGGAAGAAAGAGGCATTTCCATTTCTTATCCAACATCCAGGATTGAAAAGGTAGGATTTCTCCTTATTTGTTGTTCATATTTACTGCAATATTCGTGTCTATTTCTCTGTTCATCTACCGGCCAAATCTCCAGCATCTCGTTACATTATAATTCGCGCGAATGAACGATTGTCTCTCCTAACAAATTTCGATGAAAAACCGCATGTATTTGATTAATTAAAACCCGCTACACCACCACCCCTGCATGTAATGATTTTTTGTTCTATAAAATTCGTCACAAACAGAACCCAACTTTCAACAACAAGAGGATTATTAACCACAAAAGTTTATGTTTAACCCACGATTAAAATCTTTTTATTAATAATAATTGCTTGCTTGCAAAAGGCGTCATTTTCTGAACAAATTTAATAAAATATTATTTTTAGCTATTCGAATTATGTAGTAATACATCATTCTTTATATACATAACAATGTCTGATACTAACGCTACTCTAGGTGTCGCTGTTCTCATGGGTTGACTTTTCACGGGTTTACGGCTATTAATGTAAAGTTGAAATTGAAACACGTAAATGTACGTAATTTTTGACGGATTGTAATTATTCTATATTGCAATACAGAATATTCACAACCCGTCATTATTCCGTGGACGAAATTAATGAAAATAAATAAAAATAATGGAATATTTTAATAATCTAAGACACGCTACGGCACTGTGATTTCCACGGCGATTCCGGATCCTAGTAATTAGCTAGTTATGTAATGCTAGCTACTTTTAATAAGTTACCTATCAATTTGAAAAAAAAATATTCAAAAATAAGTATAAGAGAATAATAAGCCTTCAAGGCTGAGAGTATTGAATTTTGATAATGACCGTTTTCCAGAAAATATGTCATCATACAAACAACTAATCTAATGTCAACTATCCGATTAAAGACTGCCAAGTGCTGTATTCCACATTACCTAATGTAGCTTCGCTGCTATCGGAAGTCAGATTTGTTGATATCATCTCTTTTATCTAATATAATACTGGACCAGTGCGTGGAGTCTGGTAGTCTAGGCGGAATAATAAGAAATAGAAAATGCTTTAAGAAAGTTTTGGGTGGAATTTGTAAAAAATAACATTTCTGCATGACGTGCGCCTGGCATAGGACCTTTCGAAGAAGGACGCTACTACACAAAACTCGCGGCATTAAAAATACACGGTTTTTTTCTCGACTTGACTATATCTGTGGAACAAATTGGTAGGCGAAATAACTGAAGAATTGACATGAAGTTAAGCGCAGAAAAGTCGGAAATAAAACTTCCAGCCGTAGGGACGAATTACGGCTAGAATTTTAAATCGAAAAAAACAGATACAGTAGCCGGCAAACATCTTGAAATTCTACGGCGTAGTGGGGGGAAGTTTGCGCATCTACCTTTCCACCAACGAGACCCAAATTTCGTCTTCTGCGCATTCCCCCACCACGCCAAAGAATTTCAAGAAGTTTGCCGGCAACTGTACGTCACGTTAAATGGAAACGTCAGAAATAAAACTTCTAGCCGTAGGACGAAATACGGCTAGAATTTTAAATCAACTTTTTCTTAAGATAAGCATTATTTAATTAATATTTGCTTCTCAGAATCTTTACTAATGCACAGATTTTTTGCTTGTACGCGCTGCATTTATCTATATGTTAATGTTAATACACAAATCCGCGGGCAAAGCTAATATTATATAGAGTACTACAATTATTTTAAAAATTGTTAGAAATCAGTTTGTTTCATACACATCTAATAATATCTTCAATTCAAATAAAGAGTTCAAATATTAAATTAAAACCAATAGTATCGCCACAATGATTGAAGTATTGCATTCGACAGATATTTTATATTTTTACGTATTACGGTAACAATCACCATAGTTAAAGATTTAAGGTTATATTACGGTGTCAAGCCAGAAGAGTGTGGCGCTCTATCCTCTCTGCCAACCCCCGCGGGCAAACGATGTGATCGTAAGTAAGTAAGTAAGTATCCTATTACAACAATGATAGGTAACTGTTATGACTATTATCTAGTACCAATGGCTGCCCATTTAATTACAAAAAATCCGTTACCAATTATCGATGCAATCAGATACAAATCTCAAATAACGATTAGTGTGTCACTAGTTAAAATACCATCACTAGTTGTTAGACATATTTAGGCATTAAAACAAAATTTCATACGAACCGTGTGGATGTAAGTATAAAGTTTTTGGGCAATAATACATGTTTAATTTGAAATATTTCTACCAAAATAATATATTTAATTAATTTAATTTCAGTTATTATGAATGTCTATTATTTTTGTTCTTCGATTGCATTTCAGTATTATACGCATTTCTTTGTTTTGTATTATTTTTTAGTCCCTTTAGCATTCCTTTTTTTGTTCTTTAGCATTCCTAATTTTAGTTTCTTTAGCATTCCTTCTTCCTTTTCTTCTTTGTATACTGGCTGACGGCCAATAGGGCCTGTTTGTGCAGCTTCTTTCCATCTTTTGGAGGGTCTTCCAGGCACCCCTCTTTCCTCTGGTTGACCATAGAGGATAAGGTGTGGTAGTCTTTGTGAGTCTATTCTTTCCACATGGTCTCTCCAGTACCTTTTCCTTTGTCTCCATCTGACAAAATCTTGGATATCACACATTTTTCTGATCGTGGTGTTTCACATTCTCTGTTATTTTTCATCTCTATGGTTCTAATTCTTCGTTGCTTATAAACAATATGCTGGAACAATAAGCAATATCGGGAGAATGATAGTATTATACTATGAACATATATTTTATTTTTATATTATAATAAAAATTCAATATGTATAGTATTTTTGGTTATTTCTAATTTCCTAAAGTATAGACACTTTTTTTGCAATTTTCTTCATGCATGCAAAGTCAGTAAATAAATAAATAAAATTAATACATTTTGAACACGCATGCTTCAAATACAATATTCATGATTTTGATTCAATCGTTTAACACTCTTTCGTTGACCCTCTCAATGACCCTTGCGTCAAGATGACAGCTGTCAAGGCGTCCTATCGGCGGAAGTTCTTCGATAAGGGCTGTTAATATCCCACTGATAATAGAAAATAATACAATGTATTATTGTGACGTCACTGCTTCCTCCTGCCCTGGTGTGCAGATAACAGAGGAAGTGTGCACTTTCGATCTGTGATCAGCTTCACGAGGTTTCATCAAAAATACATGAAATTTTCTTTTTTTCTAAAAAAAATATATATTTATTCATAATATTAATTTCATCCCCTTTAACCTTCGGGTACCGGAAGACGGAAATTAAGAACGTGGCCCGGAGCGGGGTACAATGTGACCCCAGTCAAATTTGCGTTAAAATTAATAATGGTTTGACAACGTTCTAAAATATTTTTAATTGCATTTATTATACAATGCGAACAAGAGTCTATTGAATTGTCATCATTTTATAAGAACCCGTATTTGACGTCTGCCATTAAAAAAAATTACCTACCCTATAGAATATTCCCGTTGGACCAATAAACACGGAAATCATATTTTTTCCTACTTTTGACTATCTTACTGCACATTATCATTTTATTGCCTTTGGTTGATGTTTTCTTTGAGATATTTCTGAGAATTATAAAGAATACAGCTCAATATCATCAATAATTATTAAATAGTTTTAAAATATATGTTTTTTGGGGTAATTTTGTACCCCGTAGCGGGAATGTTAAAGTCATGATACGACAAAGGTCCGCAGACATTTCGTGTAATGATAAAAGGTCCAAGAAACGACGAAAGATCCAACATTTCAAAATGTTTTTTATGAAAGAACTTTAAAGGGTTACATCTTCTTGAGCCATCAAAAATACAATCAAATACAATCATTTGCCATTACTGATATATATATAAAAAAAAGGTTTATTATTATTATTATTTACGAAATACATTAGTTAATATTTTTCATCAATGAATTATTTGAAATCTTCAAAATGACGGAGTTAAGTGCTGTCCCACAAAAGTCCTTCTCCGTGATGGTAGAGGTAATCATATCGCCAGTGATTGATTACCTCTACCATCTACTAAAGTTAATTATATCACCTGCTATGCCAGTTTCAAATTTCTATAACTTAGTCAATTGTTAGAATTTTTGAATGAATGACGATAACTTTAATTATTCATAAAATTTTAAGCTATAAGACAAATTCGGTGAAACCCCTTAAAGTTATCTCCATCACAGACAATGCATTTGTGCGAACGCTTTTTCCAATCTTCGAAACATTTCTGGAACGCTGTTTTCGGTATCTTCTTTAGCGATTCTGACTTTGTTTTCTCAATATTGACAAAATGTCTACATTTCACGCTATATTTTCATCTTTGGAAATAGGAAAAAATCGCAGGAGGCAATGTCCGGCGAATACGGAGGCTGAGCATCATATAGATGCTCTTCCTCAACGTCTATAATTTCATATTCCAGATCTTCTTCAACGTCGATCATTTCATATTCCATATCGCAACAGCAGAGAGTCGCCTACTTTTCATCTCCTTTGCAAGTCGAAACATAACTCCTTCATCAAAAAATTCGTTTAATTTAAATTACAACAACATTGATCATTTCATATTCCATACCGCAACAGCAGACAGTCGCCTACTTTCATCTCCTTTGAACTCGAAACATACATTCATCTGCAGATCAACAAATACGTTTAATTTAAATTACAACACATTGATATTTTTAATTTGACTATTTCGGACATTAAACGAAAATTAATATCATAACCACATCCAAACAAGTTCACTCAATTTATATTCCTATCCTTCGTTCCTTTATCCTAATCCTACGTCCCACTCCACCCCCCCTACCCCTTTTTTATATTTTGTAACATATTTTGTAACCAAAAATTATCTTATATTGTCACACTTTGCTTATATCATTGACGATCAACAGTGGAAGGTTCATAATTGGCATAGTTTACTATTTTTTTTCACATAGGTGTTAATTTTAAGATTTGCTGTCAACTTACCCAAATATAAATAAATAAATAAAAAATGACGTTATTTTTGGACACAAATTTTGAAATTTTTGTTCCATTTTTTCCCTAAGGAAAAAATTGTCGAGCACACCAAAATAAGTGTAACATTTTTGACAGCCAACAGTAATATGGCTACAAATCCTCTATGGCCACCAATGCAAGGTAGTCAGGGAAGAGTGAGTGTAACAGCTTTTAAAAATTGTGAGAATTGGGCGTACTTTTTGATCAAACCTCGTAATGTTCTGGTGGGTGTTGTCCCATACGTGAATAGTGCCACCAAAAGTTAAGGAAATGTCCACTGTAGGTAAATAAGTCAAGGCTCAATTCTATATGACAAAAGAAGAGGACGACACAAATATTGAAGTATTTATTGTAGCTCACGTTCACGGATGAGATTTTTCATATCCAAACCACCCTCAAGGAAGGAATTTTTCTCCTATGAGATTATTTTTAGTGGAGCTATCGACTCTATATATTCAAGAACACATTCATATTTGTGAAGTTGTAATTTTTCAGAACAAAGTTCTGTGAAATATTTAATAACCAAATTAATTAATCAATTAGAAAGACATACAGAAAAATCTAATTCACGAAAAAATATTAGGTTACTACTGGGATTCGAACCCAGGTCACCTCCTTTCCGGGGCCGGTGCTCTGACCACTAAGCTATAGCAACCCCTCTATGTTTCCGTGAATATATCGACCTTATACCGTATCAAAAAAAGTGGATTGCCTATGGACAAAAATAAAAATTAATCAATTAATAAAAATAAGAACTACATATAAGGTCGATATATTCACGGAAACATAGAGGGTTGCTATAGCTTAGTGGTCAGAGCACCGGCCCCGGAAAGGAGGTGACCTGGGTTCGAATCCCAGTAGTAACCTAATATTTTTTCGTGAATTAGATTTTTCTGTATGTCTTTCTATCGACTCTCTTTATTTATCTGACATAAATTTGTACGCTAAACCCCGTATAAGAAAACCGGAGTTTTTTAGAATGTCATTATCCTACTCATGTTGGTTATTTTTCTCCTATCACAAGAACACGTCGTACATATAATAAGTATTGTGCTGACTCTTACATTGATGCTAATATTCTTATTACACCCTATCATCATTTAAAAAGTCACTCCTACGAACATCCATTTTCTTGACAATTACCTAAACCGTCAAACATAATAATTTCGTTGTGTGTCCGTCTGTCCGACGGTCCGTCTGTATGTCTGTCCCCGTATAACGTCCGCAATTTCGTTCGAATTCACGGCTAAATAAAACAAATTAAACAGCCGAAGATGGGGGTTTGAATCCCGGGCCAGCAAACCCGAAGGCGACAAAGATAGCGACGTTGCTGTCGCCGAGCCTGCATTACCCGTCAAAAATACAGTACTCATAGGACTTAGCAAAAACACGAACCATTTAATGTTCTGCCCAATCGCCAGTATTTAGAATAGTCCCTTTAACTGCCGGCAGGGGAAATAATAAAAAAAAATGTTAAAATATTTTGATAAAAGTCGTTATTACTATTTAATGGGTGTCGGCTATAAATAAGTGAATACTTATTCTTTAGGAACTGGCATGTAAAACTATCGTCATTTTTGACGGGTTACAGCTAGTAGAACGTATACCTACAATCAATTATTTATTAACATATTCTTACATGATCGCACTACATTGATACACTAAATATACATATACCTAAGCATTTTGGTAGAGCAGGCTGAAAACTTTTTTAATTGGGATGATAGGCTGACATTTTGATAAGTAATGTATTGTTTTATGTAATCTGTATCTAGTACTGTTTCTCACCGAAAAAAAAATTATTAATTTGAAGAAAAGCTTCGGCTCTCATAGTCCACACCTATGAGAGCCGAAGTTCAAGTTTCGCGCCTAAAGCCATGTATTCACTAGGGGACAAATTGTCCCTCAACAGCACGCGCGGCATAGAGTCTACGTGACGTTGCAACGTCGTGCACTGTTCCGCGACCTCGCGCACAACATAGCGCGGCATTTCTACGTGCCGTGGCAACGTTGCCATGCGCACGGTACCCGAGCGTACTCACTGCAACATTCCGCGGAGCGTCAGTACCACGTGGTATGTTTACAAGTGAATACGCATGCGCTGTATCTGTCAAGATGACAATGCGGGGAAACGAAATCGTTCTTGAACTCATCGAGCTGTATCGATCGAAGATCGCATAGAATGTCCGTCCTTCTTTCTCTTTGCAGTAAATAATTTCGCATTCTCCCCTTTTTTCTCCTCTTACTTTTCGATAAACTCATTAACATAAACAGATACCTGGCTATCATATAACCTCATAGGGCGATATATTTCTGCGACGTCTGGAAAACAATAATTATTTGCAAAAAGGACCTTGTTTTTAATAATATTCAATTTACTACAGTAAAACCTCGTTAATTTGAAATTGCGACCCAAAAAAACATTTCGAATTGCGCTGAACCCCGTTTTCGCCAAATGAGATACCGTAGCTGTCATCGTAACCTCATGACATTTCCGCGACAAGATATGCGAGTCCCGGTGTGTACACGTCAAATGACCGCGTCATTGTCCCCGAAACATGAGCGTAGATGTTGATGCGACATGCCGAGCGGAATGTTTCGCGATTTGTCCCCTAGTGAATACATGGCTTAACTCCACGCTTGTTGCAAGTCAAACGTAAAATATTTCTACCGAGTCTTGAAATTCCGTTCATTCATTGAGCGCATTTCATGAGGAATATTTCCACAGTGGCCGATAATGAAAATAAATAAAAATTGCTGATATTTTAAAAGAATCTTGTTGCATTTGAATGCAATCGCGCGCACTGTCGTAATCACACCACTTGTGACAATAACGTGTTGTGTCTCAATTTTATCTGTCGTCTGCTGCAGGCAGGGCTGACGAAACGACGCGTCGGGGTTAATTATATGAAATAATCATAAAAACGATGGCTCAAAAGGAGACCATAAACTTGAAAACAATGAGGTAAAAGGAGACCCACACATGAAAGCGATGCGGCAAAAGGAGACCAAAACATGAAAGTGATTAGGCTTAAAAAGACCACAATAAAAAATGGCCAATGTGTGAATGTCGATAAGAGGAGGAGGATCTGAACCACATATTTTTAACTACCTCATGAGTGCCACTGCACCCAATCTCTCCTTCCGGAGCTCAAAGTCCCTTTCAGCTATTGCTTGTAGACTGTCGTTATTCAGTTTTAAAACTTCTGATAAGTTTCTTGAAGGTTAATTGTTTTAAAATATTAATTCTCTATTTGCAGTTATTGATGGACGTGAGTATGCGTGTGTGAGTTAAGTGTAGGTATATATGCGTACGAATTTAAACAGGCATGTCCTTTGATTAGTGGTTGGCAATAACACCCTTTTACTGGATAACACGCCAGTAAATTATTAAACGAAAAACTGGCTCGTGGGACTTTTTACGAAATTTTACAAGGAAAATTTTGAAACAAGACAGCGAATTAAAATATTGAAAATGACTCTGGTAAATTTTTTCTCATAAATATAATTGTGAAAAAATTATAAGTATTTATAGAGCTGTCTACAGCATATTCAATAGGATGAAATGGTTTGATCATTGCATTGGACGAAGTACTAAGAGTGGTGTGCCAGAAGAAAAGTTTGCCTACCCCTGCGGGAAAACGGCACGATGGTTACTTTTAGCAAGGGCGTGTAGTGAATAAATTTATTGTGTTTTTCTTGGACTTATTAAAATAGTTCATTCCAGTTAAATAAAATAAAACATCAATTTGATCACTCATTAAGGGGGGAAATAGGTTTTTTTAATGATTTTCATGAATTTTTTTGGCACTGCAGAAATGTATACAATTTATTTAAGTTTTTAGGTTATTTTATACATCTATTTAAAAAATATAGTATTTCGTCGAAAAATATGAAAAATGTCAACTGTTACGCATCGAACGTCACCATCAGACGTAGCTATTTGTGTGCATTCTAGAGGCCACAGTTTTCATCTGAAATCAATTTAGTTTAAGAACATTTCTTCCTTCTACATGAACTAACTTCCCCCAAAAACATTGAAAATTAAATTGTTTACAGGAGACCTTGATTTTTTGTCATTTTTTAACATCTTTTCTTGCAATTCAAAAATACTTTGAACATTGATATTACATTAAATTCATATAGAGCGTAATTATATAAAAAAAGTATC
>JADDOH010020696.1:0-18310 GCA_016648135.1 Agrypnia vestita | reverse complement strand
AAAAAATGAATAAGCATGGTATATTCTATCATGGGTGGAAATGGCGAATGTTACAATTGTGTAAAGTGATCACTTAAGCCAACCAATAAAAAGACAGGTCATAAGTCCTGTTACACCCAAATGACTTCTATACCTACTTTCCCATAATTAATACAGTTTCGTCTCTGTGAGATATCTATAATATACATTAATTTAAAATATTGATTTTAGATAGATAGATGGAGATAACTAGGGATAGATCAGAGCAGTGCGTGTTTTGCAATGCAATCTACAGGAAAAAATAGTTTATAAGATTATCATAATACATAAATAAAGTGGTAACCGATCAAGATTCTATCTGTAAAATATTTTTTAATTTTCTTTCAAGAAACAAGGTGTATTGACCGTGGAATTCTTCATGAATGAATTGAATTTTATGAAAGGAACTTTCGTTGGAACAATTTGTCGAAATATACATAAACATGCAAACGATGGTAAGCACTTATTGCATGACTCTGAAGTGTTGCCATTGCGGTGCAGATGGAGACGAGAAAATAACTCCAGTGCTGGATATGGATGGAATGTTTTTCAAACAATTTACAGTTTCATGCCGAACCTTAAAATGCAAAATGGCGATCGAGAATATTTTATCTAGATCAATCATGATTACTGTATCTTATTAAAGAAAATGGAAGTTATAATATATCGAGATGTATTTGACTTATAAAAAATCTAAGTTCAATAAATCCTATTTTGTCAAAAAAAATAATGGCCGTAATGGAGATTATTCGTAAACGATACCATTTTGAAACATCTGTTGACGAAAAATGTTGATTCTAATCCGCTGAAGTGATTAAAATATTTTTCAATTTGTAAGGCTATATAATATATTCGTGTGCATGTCAAGGTACCTACCCAGATTCGTATTAAATACATTAATGGGTGTTTTCTTATGTTTTTCACATCAAAACAGTTTTTTAAGACAATTATGAAATTTCTGCATGCATATTTTAATTTTCAATAAATTCTTCTTCCTATTCATGCGGTTCGATGCACTTGATGTGAAATAATGCATTTATTGCATGCAGTTTTCGGCTTTTCCTTATTTTGGAATTCAAAACATGATGGTGATAGAAACATACCTCTCACGCATGGAATTTATGTAATTGGTTATTTATTTATATATGTAGTTATTTTCTTTATTTATTATGTATTTATATTTATTATCTTCGACGTAAATCGAGCGTTTGTGATCCGATTTGAATTTGGAAAAATAACACAGATTGCTCTTTTGGTCTACTATAGAATGCACCCTACTTAAATGGGCATGGTAAATGGCCCTTTGATCGGGAAGCGGGAACTTCGGCTGAGCAGCGGGCGCTTTGACCGCGCAGCGGGCACTTCGACCGCGCAGCGGTCGCCGTCTGTCTGTGCTACCCATTCCGGCCGCAACTCTCGAATGCGCAGTCCAATCAATGCGACGCGAGGGTCCCCGGAAAGAGGAGCTAGGCGCGCAGCATCTACCGGCAACCGCTGTCCGTTTTTTTAAACTATGTTTCGACGTTCGAGCGGTTGTCATCCGTTTTGAATTTTAAAAAATATCACATAATAATAATACACACCACACACACTGTCATGCAATCTAGTATATATATTAATATATTAATAAATATATTTATAAGTGAATTTTTGTTAATAAGTGTCTGGAAAAATGCATATGATAAAAAATGCAACAGTATATCGTATTTAGCTTTTTTCAATTTTGAGGTTAATTTCTGTCGCTGCTCAATTGATATTTTTTAATTGTGAGACGTCAAATGTTACACATCATATGCGACTACTATAAGGCTCGCTCTCGTTTTTTAGATAATGAAGTTTTACATTCAAAATGTGATATTAAATTATGAAAATTTTTAAACTATTACTTAAATTATTAACTATTAACTATAAATAGACACGGAATATTTACTTACTGATTTTTATCTGAAATAAAGATGGAAAATATATGAATTTTTGTATTTATAACAATTTTTTTCGAATTTCTTTCGAACAATTTTTTTCGAATATTTTTTTTCGAACAATTTTTCTTTCGAATTTTTTTTTCAAACAATTTTTTTTCGAAAATCTTTTTTGGAACAATTATTTTCCGAAAAATTTTTTTTGAACTTTTTTTTGAACAATATTTTTTTGGAACATTCAGGCTGCAACGCAAACTAATTAAATTGAAACCTAGAAAGCGAAAACAAGTCTAACGTCCGACCTCTATGGCCTACATTGCATATTTGCTGTTTTTGATTTGGAAGTAACATTGAATTATTACTTGATTAATAACTGAATATTGATTCATTATGCAATGCAAAATATAAATAAAGTTAGGTAATACGTATACTCTCATATTGTTATTTACTTAATTATGTTCTACTTACTACTGTTACGATTGATGTTTTTTATGCTTATATTATTATTATGTATTATTTCTATTTATCTATTTCTATCTATCACAAAATTTATAAAACTGGGAAGACTTCAGACTGGGTCATGTGGAGAGAATTTCCGAGCATCAAGCACCAAAGTCCCTGCTGAACTCAAGGCCAATAGGGCGAAGGAGCTTAGGAAGGCCAAAATTAAGATGGAGTGACAACGTCCTCAAAGACATCTCTGCCTTAGAGCTTAGGAACTGGAGAGAGCTGGCACTAGACCGAGATGAGTGGAGGAAAATTATTAAGGAAGCCAAGACCCAACAAGGGTTATAGTACCAAGAGTGATGATGATGATTATTTCTATTTAATTTTTTATTTTATTTATTTATGGGAAACTAACAGTACATATAAGGAGATTACACATGATTATTGAACAGTGTAGAGGCCATCTTAGAAGTTTCCACAGAATTAACATGTTGTGTATTAACATAAAGTAACAATAACTAAGTGAGATATGTTAGGATATAAGTTATTATGTAAATTACAAATTATTTACACTCTCATGAATTTATATATATCATTTTTTTATCTGTTAATATTTCCAAATAAACAAATAAATAAAAAAAGTAATTGGAATGGAATTAAATAATCAAACAAAAAAATATTGTTGTCTGTCAGTCAGTCCGTTTGCCTGTCTCCTAGCCCCGTAACTTCGTGTAACGTCGGTAATTTCGTTCGAAATCACGACCAAAAAACGAAATTAAACGACCGGAGATGGGGCCAGCAAACCCGAAAGCGGCAACGATAGCGACATTGCTATCGCCGAGCCTGCATTACCCGTCAAAAGTACAGTACATATAGGACTTTGCAAAGACGCGAACCATTCCATGTTCCACCCAACCGCCAGGGTTTAGTAGAATAGTACATTTAACTGCCTGAAAAATATTTCATGGGTGTCGGCTTATAATACTTCTTCTTTGGGAACCGTCATTCTTGATGAGTTACAGTTAGTATTGAAATAAAATAAGATTGTTTCGCCATTTTGCAAGTGTGTTGGCACATAGGTGAGCCCGCGTTTGAGCTACTGCGTTGACTGCACCGGTGGCGGCAGGTGCGAGACTCATCAAATTGGTAGCGGCCATTCGTTACCATTTTAAAAATGAAACGGTTTTCTGAAATTCATGTTATTTACAAACGAAACAAAAGAAATGCCAGTACAATGAGAAAATTTCTATTTCATGAAGAAGAAAAGCTTTTTTGTTTCGAAATATTTTCAAAATACGTTCTGTATTCAGTGCGCGGTATTTTTTCAAAATTTCGATGATGTGCTCCCTCTGAATGCCTCGCGATTTAAAACGGGAATTGTAAAAGGAGAAACTTTGATTAAACCAGTTTTTCAATTTAAAATAATTCAATTACTGCGTGGTTCACATTTTTGTATGTAGTAACGAAATAGGCATTTGATAAAGGAATTTTGATAAAATTAAATTGTTGATTTATTTATAATAGAAAGATTATTTTAATTTCGTTAATTTTTTGTCCCACAGAAAATCGATGAGAGATATTTACCGTTTTGGGAATTAGAGTATCGTTTACAATAGTGATACACTACAATGTCACAAAATTCTAAGAATCGAGAAAAACGGCACATAATCGAAAGTTTCTGAACAGTATGAAGCACTTAGAAAGCACAGGATTATTCCGGATCACTCGCGAAATTACACTTATGATATAAACAAGCGAGCCATCGCGTAGTTTTGAGTTTTGAGTTCAACAGCCGTGAGAAACCATAGAAACGAGCAACGATGGGCGATGCCAGACGTGAGAAACCATAGAAACAGACAACGATGGGCGATTCAGAACGACCAGTGAAATCGTCCAGTAAAAAAAAAATGGGTGCCTGTCTGCCCGCGAAAAGTATTGTAGAGAGAATCAGTTTGATGAGAAACGTCAAAAAAGTGTTCCGCTGACAGGCGAATATTCTAGAACACGAGAATTAAGTGTTCCAGGCAAGTGGAAGATTCTCGAGTGATGAGGATGAAATTACTGAGAATTACGGAATAATAACGACCTTTGGTGAATAATACAAATTAATCAATTTTTAGGAGGACAAAAGGTTATATGCTCAGAAAAACCAAGTTCAAGGATAAGAGGAATAATGTGTAAATTAAAAATGAAATAAATTAGGAAAAAAAGATTATTGCAATTGATCAAAAGATCGGTATAAAAGCCATTAAAAAATCACTCTTCAATAATAAGAGCTTTCTTCTCCATAATTTTTCAATGTATCAGTTTGTGAACATACAATTTACTAATATATTTATTTCAAGATAACCTAAGAGCTAAATAATATATTGTTTGACTCTCTCTCTTATCCTCTTTTATTCTATTAGTCGATGGGCTCTCAATAATCTACTTTTAAGCACTAACTGATTTGCTTTACTCTGAGCTTATCCTATAGCCAAAAGGCAACGTTGACAATGAGCAACATGGCCAAAGTACGTTTGTTACACAATATTATTGTGTTTACATTCATGAAAAATGTCGAAATCGGTATTCATTCTTCAATAACATAACCGCTTTTTTTAGCCTATTTTATAGGCTAAAGCTATATATAATATATATATATATATATAGTATTATATATATATATATATATATGTAAGATCTACGTGTAAGTGTTAGTGCCAGAAAACCTTCCTCTACATAATTTATTATTCCTTCAGTTTGCTACCAGATTCTGCAAAATAAAGCAGTTCGTTATTATTAAAGAGTTAAGGTTGTTGTTACGGTCGTTAGACATATTTAACTGTAAATAGTTGCGGATAATTTATACTAACCGTATGTTTTTCCGAGAAACGCTTCTCGACGTTTCGTTGAATGCTTATTCAACGTCATCAGGAGGACGACCTTTACCCGCGGAGGTAGAGGGCGGACTGATTACTGCTTTCGAGGCCGTAAATTATATGCACTTTGTTGCCAGTGTGCAATATGTACTAGTTACGTCGGCGGGCTTTACTGCGACGTCTCTCAAGGGTTGAATCAATATCGTAAGAACAGGGCGCCAAATACGTGATAGTTTGTAACTGTCATCTCTATTGAAATTGGGATGTTTGTATATTTCAATGGACTCCCTCACTAATCTGGTTATAAGGTGTGGTTCTGTTGATAAGATTCAGTTCGTTATTAATTTCAAGTATTCATTTCAGTAAGCATTACACACGTTTACGTTCTTCCAGTTATGTGTAACTGAGCCTGTGTTAGCCGACACGTACACGAAATAATACGTGCTATCAAAAACAGCCCCCTACAAGATCGAGTATAAACCACGGGGATGGCTGCACGTTACCTGCGAGCATGAGGCTCTGAGGGTGTAACTGCAGCCTTCAATTGTGACAGCTCAAGTGGCGGTACAGTTCCACTAACGAGGCCTATTGTCGGGCTCGGGCAGACACTTAGTTTCCTCGGGACGAGAGTTTTATGAGACGTGCGGCCCCCGCCCGCCGCGGGGTGAAATCAGGAGGTATTCAGCACCAGGGGTGGAAAGTTTGGCGCTGCAACAATGCCGAGACATGTGACACCAAAAATACTTTTAATGTAATTTAAATACAGCAAAAATGTAACCCATAAAAACGAGTAATTATTATACTCCCTTTCTTTTTAAAATATAACAGCAATTAAAGACGAATTAAAACGTATAACATAACACTAAACTTACAGGAATTTAATATATTTCTAAAATGTCAGATGTTTTGAGCTTTGATAAGACACTTCACGCTTTGAAGATTAAATTCTTAAAATATTTGTCAGTCAATTGAATCAAGATTTTGATAGATTAAATTATCAGCAATATCGTACCTTATGAATTTCCAGCGTCAAATGATTTAAAATAGTCAGAATCAGATTTGATTAATGTAGAATTCTTCAAAACTAAGCAGAAATCTTAAAAAAATAAATTATTATTCGATTTCTTCCCAAAAACCGAAGGGTGCTGTCATCTGTTGCCATACCAATTGCCATAAATTTTCGAAATTCGTAGTGAAGCACCTATATCACCGACGGAGTAATTCAAATTTTGAATTTTCCATGACGTCATCAGTCCGCCGTTGGTAGTTATCAAACTTGTCTTGCAAACTGCGGTTCAAACGGAATATAACGTTGGTGTTTTGATTTAAACCTGGCATGGATGTTGAAATTTTTCAAGTGAGCGTACCTATATTTTTAATTTTAATGGCTTCACGTTTTTTAAAATCATATTGGTTCTTCTATTCATTTCCTAGAACATTTGTATGGTTTTCAATTTGAAAAAACCATTAAAATTTCGAAAAATACAAAAAGAAATGGAGTAAAAATTGGTATTTTTACTGTACAAGATCTTTAACTCTATTATATGTTTGTTTTTCGAACTATTGAGTGTATCTCATTGATTCTCCTTATCAAGTTTTTGAAGTTATCTTCTTTTAACGCATTTAGGGTAAATTTTTATTGTAATCCAAGTTGTAAACGCGCAAGATGTGCATTGTAGCGGTATGCATATAACGGGAAGTAGCATGTAGCGGGAATGCGAGACCACGAATTGAGCGCGTACCCATTAAACTGTAAAAAAATTATTTACATTATCGAAGTTTTCATACGGATCTCCAACTTTTTTGAAAATATTCTATAACCTATGTTCATCAGGAATAATGTAGGATTCTTAATGTGAAAGAATTTTTCAAATCGGTCCAGTATTTTCGGAGCCTATTCAATGCAAACAAACAATCAAATCTTTTCTCTTTATAATATTAGTATAGATGTATTGTCGACCATATTGAAAGGACTACCAATCAAAAAGATGCTCAATTCAAAAGCTGAAGAATGATTGGTTATTGAATTGAAAATTAGACATTATTGAATTTCGATTTTAGGTGTATGTTTCATGTTATTGTCTATGATTTTGCAAAAACATCGTAATTGTCAGATATTCGTTTTCAAATCAAAAACACATTCATTCATTCGACTTTCAAAATTGTGTAGTTTCGAAACTTTAGAATATGGAACCGTTTTAGGTAGAAAATCGATAAGACATGAGTGTGGATAGGTATATGAACTTTTTTTAATTAAGCTACCCGTTTTTCTGATTCGTCGCATCATATGTCTGCAATGCTGCAGCAATAAATGTTTTCGAATCGTTGTGAGACATCGATTCGAAGATGTTTATCTCTTATTTTACGTATCACAAACTAGTAGTTAATTTGTACCGTTTCAAAAACAAATTTTAATAATTTAACTGCATTAAAGTATTATTAATTATAAATATCATCTTCCTAAACATCGTATTATTTGATTAATACACATTTTAGCCAATATGTAAATATAAACTTCTACCGCGTGTACATGGGTTCACGCCCCTCCATTTTTATGGGGAGCCTCGCTAAAGAAGCCACCACTGTTGAAGGCAGCAGACACGACAGCTATTGACATAAAAGTGGAAGGGATGAACTAACTTATTACCCCGTGTTCCGTGCGCGCAAATAGTGATGTCCATTTTCCGGGTTTTTATTACGCCGGTTCGCTGAAACCGGAATTGACCCATAAATGTAATTGTACACGATGAATCAGATTCGAATAAATTAATAAGCGAGAAGGTACTGTAAACTGATAATTTTTTTAACACGTCACTGAGCCCGATTCGTTTTATTTATTAATTATTAAATGTACAAAATCACTTAACATGAATTAAACTTAACGCTATTCATTGAATTGCACTATTTCGCAATATCATTCATATATGAACGCTTTGAATCGCTGGGAACACTTTATTTAACGATCATAGAATATTAAATTCTCGCACATAGAAGTCACACTTACTTATTTCGCCACTATCGGTAAGTACTCTCGATTATTTCACTGTATCGTTCATTATTTCACTACCACTCCATATTTACGACTGAGCACTCCTGACCGTCATATGGCGACTTACTTTGCACTGAGCGAGCTGTTGAAGCAGAACTTCCCGCGTCGCCACGTAATTGCGCTATTTATACGCAAACGCTGGTTTTTCGAACTTTCGTGAAGATTCTTTTCCTTTTTAGTGTTTTGGAGAAGGTTCCTATCGCTTTTAGATTTTTCCAGGCGTTTGCAGACGTTTCTAGAATTTCGTAGATAATACGAGAGCGTCGTAGACTATGCTAGAGACTTCTATGTTACTGTCGTCATTGACATATTACAAGGGATTCTGTGCGTAATCTCTCTTCCCATTTCATTACAATAGAAAGATACTACAAAATTAATGTTATTTCAGCGTCAACATTCATGCCTAATGCATTGCTTCAATTCTTTTGATATCAAAACGTGTCTTCACATATTACAGTTACAATTGTTGACTTTGAAATTGACTTGACTTCAAAATTGAAATTGACCCACTGACATTGAAAATGATTAAAAAAACTTTTTAAAATTGAGTTATGTTCTGAATGTACGTAAATTATCGTTTTGTCCGAGTTTAAATAAGATTTGTATGCAAGTACTCAGACACCAAATTTCAGATGTAAACTACGAACCGTGTTCACGTCAATAGAGACGTGTTTTGAATGTTTGATTAAGTTAAGTTTAAGGCTTCTGAGGTCCGCATGTCAAACATTTAGTCGAATTAGAGCGTACACTCTCACGGGTCCTCCCGGAGATATATATTTATACTAATCCAATTTGTGGTCAATGAATAACCTTCAAGTGTAGATTCGTAGATTCTTAAATCAATTGCCAATAAAAAATGTGTACAAAATATGTAAGATGACAAGAATTAGGATTGATGACGTAACATTGATCGAGAGCGACACATTTATTAATTTACGATAAAATAATGTCGAAAGTTTATTCCAAGTTGGATAATCGTGTTTTGGGGGTGAAGGTGAGCGTCGGTAGTCACCAATTTGTGGTGATCGATGAATTAGGAGAAAGTTGCTCTATGGTCACCACTAGTTATGTAACGGGAATTCTCCAAAGTCGTGGAATGTTTGATTAATTTATTTACTGATAAAACAATTACAAGTTATACATAATTACGATAATAACGACTCGACGGAACAAGGCCTCCGGTCTACGCCGGGGGTAGTTGAGAGACTGACATGCCCGTACAGGGCATGTCAGTCTCTCAACTATTTTTATATGTTTTGGGAACAAAGAACTCTCTTGAAGTCTGGCTGTATGCGTGTGCTGACGGTACTCCGGGCATCGACCTGTGTCGATGGCTCGTGTACACAGCTGTGCCTCAGTTTTGTCTACGTAGCAGACTCGCTACGTTTGTGTGCGTTTGACCTAAATTGGTGGTTA
Organism: Agrypnia vestita; assembly: GCA_016648135.1. Lineage (NCBI taxonomy): Eukaryota > Metazoa > Arthropoda > Insecta > Trichoptera > Phryganeidae > Agrypnia > Agrypnia vestita. Next base: position 8,600 of record JADDOH010020696.1, on the reverse strand, counting down.
TGTATTTATGGGAAGACTTAATGTATTCTGGCTCAACTGTTTTCTATTCTATGTCTTACATCGCTTGGTCATATCAATGCTTTTTTTATCACATTGTCATATTAAAGAACTATGTTCTTGTCACCGCTCACTATTCGTCTCAGTCCTAGAAACTACTCAGAAGATGTTTATAGATTTTCTGTAGGTGTTCTATAGGTGTAAATATTTACAGAAATATGTACTACTTTTCTCAAATTTTAAATTATTTTATTTTAAAATTCAAAACGTCAATTTAATACATAAATTTATTACGTACATTAACTTTTTTGAACATTTGTAATACTGACAAGTGTTAGACAGGTACGTGTGACGTTAATGTATTCTGATTAGAATACATAGTCAGTACGGTGACGAGAGCGAGGTTTTGTTTGGTCACTTTTTCGTCAAACGTACCCTTCGTTTTTCCTTTTGAAATTTTGAACGCTATTTCTGTACATAATTTACTAGATAACGCTGGAGAGATTTTTATGAAATTTGTTGATAATTTTTATTTTTTAATAACAAATTAGCAGATTTTTTTGGCAAAAAATCGCGTTTTTCCCTTCAAAGTTTTCCAAAAAAGTGAAAAATTTATATTTCTAAAAACCCTCCCAGCGTCACCTGGGGAAAATTATTAGCTAACGAATGAACTTTGATTTTTTGATTTCTAATGATCCAGCATCGAGTTATGAGGGGCACCGCAATTCTACTTTTTTCCGAGACACGTCCGACTAATTGCTGCCATTGCCGTATTTTTTAAAATTTCTTCGTGAAAATTTTACACAATATTTTTTGAATGTTATACTTTAATGTACCATTAGTTTTAAAGAGATTTTAACTGTATCGTCACAAAAAATCACAAAATCATGCCATTTTTTGCACGAATTAACCTTACCCCCCCCTTAAATAACTATATGCTCAGTCCCATATATGTCCCAGTCGCCTCGACTAAACACGGAGTTTAGTTCAGTTCTGTATAATTTTATGATCTCTAAAGTGTAGTTATTTTTACACACTTCTGAAAGCAAATAACCAATCTTTTTCAAGGCTAACTAAATGTTTGTCTGCTTACCAGGATTTGAAGAGGCATACTTTCCTTTGGTCACCTTGAGTCGTAATGAGTCGCAAATCGAATGTTAAAAATATTAGCGATGCTTCTCTCTACATTTTTTTTGTTTTTGATTTAAAATAACCATAATCTGTACAAATAATCAGGGATGAGACATTTAAAGTTAGATTAAAACACATTGAAAACTAATAATAAAAACCGAGTAAAAAACATGGTGACGGCCAATATAATATAATTTATAATAATTAATCTGTGAACATTCACTTTTATTTAATTTATATAATTAATAAAATAAACTTAGTTTTCACCATTTTTTATCTTGAAAATGTCAACATTTTCAAGGCCCAATGGCCTCTTTATCAGGATACAATTGTATACTAACAAAAAATTAAATTCAAAAATCGAAGTATAGACAATCAAAATATTTAAAAAAATAACCCATAAAAACCAGGTTTTTAATTTACTCCTTTTCTCATTTACTAGTGGAAACAGCTTTGGCGTTTAACCTACGCGTTGGGCTCGAGTCTAGTAATTATTAATTTTTAGATCATTTTTGTTAGATCGAAAATTTGTTAGATCATTTTTATCATTGGATCACGGGTAAAGGGTTAAAAATCGATCCAAAGTTTTTTCGACAGACAAGCGAGCAAGCAGATTCTTTGAGTTAAAAGAAAGAGAGTAAAAAGTTATATATAGAAAATGAATAATAATAAAATATCTATGTACTTAACATGAAAATAAATTTAATTTTAACAAAAAGTTATCTTTTAAATTTATTTTCATGTTAAATACCTAGGTACTTTATAATTATTCATTTTCCATTTATAAATTTATGAATATTTTGATTGTCTATACTTAGATTTTTAAATTTAATTTTTTGTTAATATACCTACAATTGTATCCTGATGAAGGGACCATAGACCTTGAAATATGTTGATATTTTCAATATAAAAAAGTGGTGAAAATTAAGTTTATTTTATTAATTATATTAAAAATGTCATCACAAAATTATTTTACTATTTTTGAAGAAGAATTATTTTATTAAAATAAAACAAAAATCACTTTGTTTTCACCACTTTATTAGATTAAACAATCTACATATTTCGGGAACAATGTTCCCTTTTGCAGGATTATTGTGTGCTAAATTTTTTTCAAAAGTTAAACCAAGCAAAAAAAGGGAGGAAAAAAAAATTCTTCGAACAGTTAATTATTTTATTTCTTTACATCTATTTAAAATAATGGTTTTATGAGCCGAATATAGTGGATCGTTTGTGGATATGGTGAAAATTTTAAGTAGATAAATGTCGGACATCTTGCTTGGAGACTACCCCACGAGTTAAAAGTGCCCCAGCAGCTTTGGGGAAAATAAGCGACCGCCAAGTTCGATAGACCATCCAAATCCTAGCCACCCAGCTAAGCCGCAGTACTCAGAAAACCTGAAAAATATAAGATATCGTTTATTATTCAGGAGAAAGATCGCACAAACGCCGATCTCTTCCGAACCAAGTACTCTCTGGTTCGGCAGCAGAGCCCATATATTCTCCATCTAAATATTCCTCTCTTTTAAAAATACCGCAATAAGGTTTTATTTATAGTAAAATAAATATTAGAGATAAAATCAATTTTTACAAATTTCTTCACAACGCAATTTTTTTTTTTAAAAACATTTACTAAAAATGTGTTAAATATAACATAAACTAGCTGTAAACTCATGAAAAATCACGGGACATAATAATAGTTAATAACGGCCCTTACTTGTAACATAAGCCGCGCGCTAATCGACGTGTTACACTCGGGCGCCCGGTCTCGTTAGCGGCTAGTCATCATCATGTCATTGTAGTAATTCCAGCTTAATTACACCTATTTCTTCTTCTTCTTCGTGTGCCCTGTCGGGTCCCCCCTATGTCGACGATCATCTGGGAGAACGTTTTCCTGTCCAGGGCAGTGCGGAACAGCACTTCACAACAGATTGCTGACAACAGATAGCTATTTACGGATAAACAATTCGAAATCAAGATATTAAATCATGTCATCAATGTCATTGTAGTAATTTCAGCCTAATTACAGCTTTTTACGGACAGACAATTCGAAATTAAGATATTTAATAACATAAATAAACTAAAATTTGTACAAAACTTATGTGGAAGCCTTTAATAAAACATATTTGGATTTATTCTCATTAAATTTAATTTCGTCAATTTTGACATGTTGAATAGTATATAATATAAAATTAATATTTTTTTTTTTTGACGTTGGTAGAAGGCAGTTTCTTCATGCAAAGTGTTGAAGTATTTATATATCTCTATAATGATAGAAATATTGACATCCCCTAATCACCAATTATAAAAATCTTCTTCTCCCGAGATTAGGGGGATTCTTTGTTAGAAATTTATTTTTCGCTTTACACTTTTCTCAACATTTTCAATTCAATTCAAATCTTGTTATAATAAATAAATACATTTTTATAATTTGACGTTCAAGTAGTCTATCTATTTCTTCTTGGTTGATACCTATGTACGTTCTCATGTCAATTATTATTATGTTTCTTTGCAGTTTTAACTAACTAACTAACTTACCATCACGCCGTTTCCCCGTGGGGGTAGGCAGAGAGGATAGAGCGCCATAATATTCTGTCCTGACATACAACTTTCGCTTCGTCTACATTCATACATCTTTGCATGCAAGCTCGACGGTTGTTCAGGCTTCTAACAGGGCCATCTTCCAGTATCTGGTTAATCTGGTCATGCCACGTCTTCCGTGGTCGCCCTCTCTTTCTGGCGTCGTCAACACTTGCATTATATATCTTTCTTACCATTATTTTCTCATTCATTCGCTCAACATGCCCAAACCACCTGAGCGACCCTATTTTTATTCTATGTATTATTATGCTACGATCAGCTTTATATTCATTCCTAATATCTTCATTTTTTAGTCTATCATACGTGGATTTGCCGCACATACGTCTAAGGGATCTCATCTCCACTGCATTCAATCTTTTTTCGTTTCTCTTCTCACAGCTCTAGGCTACACTTCCATACATCAGTGTCGGTACCAGAACTCCATTATGTACCGCTAGTTTTGCCTCGGTAGACATATTTCTATTAGAAATTATTGCATTCAAAGCACCTTTCACCCTATTCCCGGCAGTCACTCTCCTCTCTATATATCGAACTTTGCAGTTTTGTTTGTCAAATTTGTTTTTTTAATGTGCTAATGTTAATATTCTCTGATAGGACAAATATATTTATACACATTAGGGTGCTAAGTGAAATCGGTCTACGTAAAAATATATTACTACTATATTTTTCAGGAAAGACATTTACAAGATTTTCATAAAGTCAAAGTTGAGCCAGTCGTAAATTTGGAGAGTGCAGGACTTAACGGAAAGTGATGGTGGTGATGGTGGATTTGTGAAGAACACGTCTCTCCCACTCGTCTTGATCGTCGAACCACTTTGTTCCTAGTCCCAGGAGAAGGAGCTGGAGTGTGGAGTAAATTAAACGAAGAACTTATTTTATTATCCAGAAGAATTGAGAATTTACGTCTTCATCAGTCAATCAATTCTCTACTGCACTTTGTTCTTTGCTTGTTGCCTTGTAATTATTAATACATAAATGCAATCTGTTATGAATCTTTGATCATTAAATTCTATGTACTACTTTGTGCATACTCGCGCTCATCGCTGTCAAGATATATATTTCTAAGTGACAGGGGCGTGCAGTGAAAACATTGTAGCTTGACATTTACATTAGCATATATTTTGAAAACAAATCTAATTAAAATATATATCCTCTAATATTCCTATCGCAGTTATTACCATATGATTCATATTTTGACAAATGATAATATTCCGTCAGATAACGTCCGTCGACGTTTTTTTTCCGAAATATGTTGGCATAAAATATGCTTCTATGTACTCAATGCACGCGCCTGCTAACTGTCAAGTCAAAATAAATATTAAAGTAACTCGGACGCAAAAAATGAGTCCACATATGAATATTCTCTGGATAATAATTATCATAATAATGAGTCGACATATGCATATTTTCTGGATAATAATAATCATAATAATGAGTCGACATATGCATATTCTCTGAATAATAATAAACATAATTAGTAATTATTAATTAACCCAACAAAAAATACCTGAGCCACGTATATATAGGTCTTTCCATTAAAAAAATAAAATTGAATTAGTATGTATAAGCAGTGCGCCCGGCGCACATTATTTTGTTTTCGCATTTGTGGGTATAAACACTAACACCACGAAACATTTATTTATATTATATAATTTTTTGTTCTTCTGTTTTTTTTTAACAGTCACAGTTCAAAGGGCGATCACAGTATATGCGTCTACAAAGTTACTAAATATCCCTCAAAACTTTAATTATGCATTACTTTATTTATATTATGGCCATGTTTCCCAGATAACTTAAAAGATACGCACCAAACTTTGAGGTCAGCCTCTGCTTTAGATGATTGTAGAGCCGATCAACCGTTTTTTATGTAAAGCACCCTTAAGGTAAATTTTTTTATGAAAACGGTGAAATATAAATTATACATTATTTATATTATTATTTATTAATTCATTAATTTTTATCAAGACATTTACAAAATACTGGTTACAAAATACATAAAATTAATAATACATTACTTATTTCAAACTAAGCCCACTCCAAATTCCCGGTTTTAAATTTTATTTGTTAATATTTAAATCCATTGGTTTTTATTAATTTTCCTTTTTTAACATTCTCCGATAAAATATATTCTATGAGTAGGTCTACCTATGTTAAAAAAATACGGGAACACTGCAGAACTATCTTTGTTACTATTCAAAATATTTTTTTTATCATAACAGAAGTTGCGCACGCGTAGCACGCGCATTGTAGCGGAAATGCGTGTAGTGGGAATTCGAGACCACGCGCACAATCATTAAGCTTTTATTCACTTGAAATTAGTGTTTCAGTAATATAAATAATGTATTGTTGAGGGATATTCATTTTAAAAACAACAAAAAAAACACATTAATTCATTCTACATTCAATGCGGCTGTCAAAGTTGTATAGTTTTGAATCATTTGAATACGGAACCGAAAATCGATAAAACTTTGTTTTATCAATTGTGAGAAGTCGATTCGATGACATTCATCTCTCATTTTAGCCATCAGAAACCAATAGTTACATTTGTACGACTTCAAAAACGAATATTAATAATTTAACTACATTAAAGTGTTATTAATTATAATTATTATCTTCCTAGAACATTGTATTATTGTGTTAATTAATATAAATTTTTAACCAACGTATAAATATTAATTATCGCAAGAAGTATATAACTTATACAGCGCGTATATGAGTACGCTCTCCTACATTTTTTTTTGATTGTTATTGTTAGAGTTTAAGGTTTATTAAAGATGAGTATAAATACTTGGATCGAATATCTATGGACTGAACATAAGTAGGTTCTATAAGGTATTTTCAACAGGCTATTAAAAATTATTTTTTGAAATTCCAAATCGAATAAATCTAGCGTCCCCTTTGCTATGGTGGATCCTGTGACTCGGAGGCCAGGCTTATGTGACCTGAGCCAGCACAAAGTCGCGCGGAGAAGAATGGATTTTATATTACGGAGTTTGGTTTCAGACGGTGGCCTTTTAAATGCGACTTATGGATTGGCTCGGGGAAAATTATAACTTTATAGTCGCTTTTCGTAAAAAAGGGTGACAGCGTTTTAAATTATTTAGCACTCTGCTGCCACGTTGTCGCATCCATCCCTCTCTTTAGAAATTAGAAATTTTCAGTAAGACTCTTAATCTCTGCTTTTGTAATTTGTAATTCGCTTTTGTAATAACGAAATGGTAAAAGAGATTACAAAGAGAATCCCCTTGTAATATGTCACAACACTTGAGAACAGTCTTTAGAAATCTAGAGTAATCTACAGCATTCGAGAAACGCCTAGAATAACCGAGACACGACGAGAACCTTCTCTTAAGCACTAGAATAATTTATAAAGTTTGAAAATACCATCATTTTGATATTAATAGCGCGGATCTAGCCCGCCGCGGAGTTGTCGTGTTGGATAGTTCGTTCGGTACGAAGTGCGATAAATAAAGCGAAATACGTGCGAGAATTGGATGGAATGTTCCAGTGAATGTTAAATAAAGTGTTCCAGCGATAATAAAGTGTACATTTACGATTGCGAAACAGTGTAATTAAAAGAATAGCGTTAAGTTTAATTGGTTTTAAGTGATTTTTTTACATTGAATAATTAATTTTTCATTGAATAATAAATAATAAATTTATTTTCGGTGTTTTCATTTGCCCCCGCAGCCACCGCCATGTGACAATATTTACTGTCCCTTCGTAAATTAAAACATAAAAATAAACAATTACAGAACTGTTTGAAGTTTGGCTTTGCATTGAAAATGAGCGTATTTTTCCATTTTTACGTTAGTTTTTTTCTGAACATTTCTGTTTAGATTTTGTATGGTCTTCTTCTTCTTCTTCTTCATCAGCCTTTGTTTTTCTACTGCTGGATATAGGCTTCTTCTTATTTTTCCATTCTTCCCTGACAATATCATCGTCCCATCTCTTTTGAGGTCTTCCGATGCCTCTTTTATTTTCCCAAAGTCTCCATTTCAGAACTCTGGGAGGCCATCTTGTAGTATCCTGTCTTGCAACGTGTCCTGCTCATTGCCATTTTAGCTTCGCTACACGATCCATGATATCCACTATTCTAGTTATGCGCCTAATTACATCGTTTCTTATTCTATCTCTTAGGCTTACTCCAAGCATGGATCTCTCCATGGATCGTTGCGTGCATTTGAGTTTTTCTACACTTTTCTTTGTAAGCGCCATAGTCTCCAATCCAAACGTTGTCACTGGCAGTATACATGATTCAAAGGCTTTTCTTTTTAGGGTAATTGGGATCTCTTTGTTCTCGAAGATATGTTAGAGTTTGCCAAAAGCAGCCCAGCTCATTCCTATTCGTCTTGGCAATTCTGCTGTTTGGTTATCTTTCTTCATTTTAATCTTGTGTCCTAGGTATATATATTCATCTACTATTTCAATATTATTATCATTGATAGTGATGACTTTGTTCTCTATTGTTTTATATGATGGAGAAGAGTATTTTACATTCATTGGTACAAAACAGTCAAAAATGTTCTTAGGTTTTCACGGCCACTCAGAATCTTCAAGTTTGTGTTTACTGGGGTATTATGCCGTGTTGTTACGACCTTTCGGGCCGACGTTTCGGATCCCATTGCAGGGTCCATCATCAGGGCTGATGTGTTGTCTTGAATGTTGGTGTTGTGGTTAAGTATCGGCTTGCAATACCGTGCCGAAGTCATGATGTGTTTGTATTGTGTTGTATGTATGATTCATCTGTTGTCTGATCACTATCTCTGCGGAGTCTGCGACGAGAATGACTTTGAAGCGCCGGATACCAAGATGTTTTTAATTTGAGACCATCATCTCTATTAATGTTTATCGGATGCTTGTAGATTTCTAGT
>JADDOH010020695.1:0-13670 GCA_016648135.1 Agrypnia vestita | reverse complement strand
GGTAACGCCGAATATTTCATCAGGACGCTGTGGATGAAGAAATGAATATGTTTGTAAGAAACAATCTTTCTTTTAATACAGTGTATTTGAGCCGTAGAATTCCAAAATCCGCTCTGGACATTTTTAATTTTTATTATCGTCTATTAAGTGTTGGGATAAAGATCTTAAAGATCCAGACATTGTTATTTTCAGAATCGGGGCGATTATCTGTCGTGTAGTGATTACACTCACAGAAGTGAATTAACACTGAATTGGTAATCTAACAATTGCACTTTGTAAGACTTGTGTAGGAGCGAATCTGTCGTGTAGGAGAACTGTAGGTGATTTAATTTATCTGTATAAAATTATTAACGGTAATTTAGACTCTCCTGAGTTAACAAATGATAACTCATAGAGTACCTGGGCGGTCGGTTTCGCGACAGGGCGATTTAATGTAGCTACCTAACGCACTAACTGTATTATGAATTCACCTTTACATAAGATAGAACCGCGTAGGTAATCAATAAAGCTCTACGCTAGCTCTCTTTTTAATATTTTGATCTATACTCGATTTTTAAATATTATTTTTGTTTTCCTGATGAAGAAGCCATTGGCTTCGAAACATGTTGATTTTTTTCAATAAATAAGTGGTTTAAACAAAGTTAATTTATATTAATTATAATTATGTTACCACAAAATAAATTTGCTACATTTGAAGAAGAAGCAATAAAGCTCTGTTTATATTTCTGCTGGTCATACTGTTACACATACAAAAGGCAAATCTACCTATCTTTTCTTTTATAATTTGCCTTTATACTTGGTCTATTGTTTGTTGTATTTATTTTGTTGTTATTCTTTCATTTTTATCATTTTCTTCTTTTGTATCTACTCATTACGTATTTTCTTTAACTTCTTACTACATTATTTCTTACTACTTTCTATTTATACTATTTTTTTTATTGATATTTATTTTATTTATATTCTTGATATATGAAACCTCTTCACTCACTCTGTCAAAGACAACATTCGAGGAGCAATTGTTTTCTAAGAATAACACACTCAAACGCACACCATCATTGCGTTGAAACATTAGCCCATTTAAACTTTCTACACAGCCAGCTGAGCTGGCCAGACACGCGCCCGTCTGCCGGATCACAGGGCGGGTCCTCTGAGATTGAAGATTGTTCATTTCGATTTAATGTAATACGGTCTTTACGGGCAGCCTGTAGGTCGAACCCTCGGGACCCACCAAATGACTATTTGGAAAAGGGTTCCGGGCAAAAACGATCACTTGGGATAATGTACAGGGCGTAGCGAAAATGTCAAATGAATTTTCTTACGACACAATATTTTTACACATGTCCTTTACACACCTTCTGCATATATTCAGGTTTCAACACCCTATGGACGCGAGTATAGTATGCACCCTCTGAAAGGTTTCGCTTTGAGTTGTTTGTGGTACTTTTTGGAATTTTGTATGTAACCTAGATACAGCAATATCCTCCCAGGCGGGGGCAATCCTTCGGTTCGACTCGGCATCTCGGATTTCGGAATGTAAAGTACATCGATATCTAGAGTAATGCGGTTTAACAACTAATCCGCCTATCGAATTGCCTTCTGCAATGCAAGATAGAACTATACCTATTTGTGTTTCCTAAAATGCACTTCCTCTCAGAAATACTACACTTAAACGAAAAGAAATAACTTACTGTGAGCCTTTATTTATTTTCCGTGTTACTGTAGCCAAGCATCTTCGAAAATAATTATGTAGGGTGAAAGCACAGAGATAGACCATACCCCCTTAATATCAAAAATTTCTTCCAACCCTCTCAAACACAAGGGTGTATGTATTTCATATCAAGAATTTGTGCCATGTGTGGTACAATAATTTCCCTTATTTTTATCATGTGTTGTACTTCGTGCGACGACATAATATAAATAAAAAAATATAATGATACCAGGTATACACGTAAGAGGTACATAAGTTATTATTTACTCAATGTAACTAAATATAATATTATATTTATACTGTATTTTGTGCTTTCATATAAAAATAACATGCACATTAATTAAACCATGTAGATCCACGACTACTTTCAAAGCTCTCACCTAAAATTTAAAAGTCGTTAATTTAAATTTATTAAATAATAAACGACCATAAACAAATATCTGCGTCAATTTTTGAGTTGTTGAGGTAACAATCACCAGTATATCAATTTTTCTATTTTAAGAATAAAGCGAATTTTGTGTCAAAATTAAGCCGTATTTTGTTTTTAAAAAATATTTTTTAGAATCATTCTTACTAAAGATTTAGAATCAAAAAGGAAAGTTAAATGGATTTTATTTTAGTAAATAGAGATTTTCCAATAAAAAGGCAAGAAATATTTCATTCATTAACGCCTCTCGGGGCTTTAATATACAATACCAGTAAGCTAATACAAAATTAAACAATAATACAAGCAACAGCAGGTGTAAGTAGCACTGTACATAGGTACAATTATCGTGTATTACACAAAACATCTCCCAAACCCCATCAACAACTGACACCGAGACCATGAAATACAGCGCACAAAAACAACTGAAATGTTGATACCGAGGATATAATTAGAAGAGCCTTCCAAAAACGACTCCTTGGTATCTAAATTCCACTTCTTTAAGGCCTAGTACTCATAGCTACCTACTCGTGCATAAGATATACTCTTAGAATTATGTGACATTTATCTAATACTCATGATGATAGAAGAACGAACCGACAGACTAACAAAGATGAGTGGTTATAGAAAACGCCATCAAATGCACTTTACGGATCTGGTCGCAATACGGAGCTAGGTCCATTACTCTGTCTCCGATTTCTGCCCTTCATGGCTGTCTCTTTCACCAGCAACTTCATTAAATCCATTTATATTCACAGGAGCATTTTTTTAATTTATTTTCATTTCGGAATCGCAAAAGGGATTCACATTTCTGGAAGCAGATCTGGAACTCATTTTCCAGAGTGTGTTAAGTACCTGACACATTCTGTTGGATATCTGTTACATTAGATATTACATTACATTATATCGGATGCACAAACTTGGCAATGAACTACCTACATATGTCGACATTTTAAATCTATCTCTCTCAAAATTTAAAAAATCATTATATGATCACTTCTTTTCAAAATATTAAATTTTTATATAATGTCTTAAATTTTTTATATATAGCTGGCTATTCAAATTTAATATTGCTATATTATCGGTGAGTAAAAATTTCTGAGATCACTACTTTACACTTTTTTGCATATATACTTTTTTTACATATATGTCTAACCTCATTATGTTTAAACTATGTATATATACTTTTTTACATTTATACCCTTTATTTTTCTTTTACATTTAATCGTTTGTTGTATTTTAATTATGTATAAACCTGCTACTTTACACTTTTTGCATATATACTTTTTTTTACATATATTTCTAACCTCATTATGTTTAAACTATGTATATATATACTTTTTACATTTATACCCTTTATTTTTCTTTTACATTTAATCGTTTGTTGTATTTTAATTATGTATAAACCTGCTACTTTACACTTTTGCATATATACCTTTTTTTACATACATGTCTAACCTCATTATTTTTAAACTATGTATATATACTTTTTTACATTTATACCCTTTATTTTTCTTTTACATTTAATCGTTTGTTGTATTTTAATTATGTATAAACCTGTTGTAAAAGGCTATTAAGCCGTGTAATTAATTAATAATAATAATAATAATTAGAAAAACTTCATCCCTTTAGCGTGCCTTTAATATAGCTACAAATCATACGGAGCTATATCATTGAATAGGCATCCAAGTGGCTGCCTGTTTTTTGTTATCTTTCAAATATCTAACTCGTCACCACCACCATCACAAGCTCGACAGCCCTGAGTGAGCCTTGGCTAAATCCAAAAGTCTCCTCCATTCTTGTCTATCTGTTACTTTTGTCCTCCAGTTTGGTATTGTGGATATATCAGCGCTGACAGAGTCCATCTATCGCAGTTTGGGCCTTCTTGGTCTTCTTCGTCCTTGTAGTGTGTAGAGTGCGAGGCGTTTTAAAGGGTTGTCGTCGTCCATCTTGATTACGTGACCAGCCCATCTCAAGCGCCCCACCTTGATGGAACCGTTCACATTGGGCTCTGCATACATGTCCGATTCTCTGTTGCACTGTACTGTGTCTATGTTCGTACTCGTTAGTTGCTCAAATGTATTTTTAAGAAAATTATTATTTTAAAAAAAATTATAAGAAAGACACGTGGGTAATTTATTGTATAAAGAAATATGAGACGAAAGAGTGACTAAGTGTGATGTAATTATAAACAACGAATGCTTAGAACAAGTGAACGAGTTTGTGTATTTGGGAAGTATGTTTAGTAGAGACGGCAAGGCTGAGAATGATATCGAAAGGAGAGTAACTGCGGGAAACAAAGTTAATGGTGCACTAAATGCAATTATGGCCAATAAGAATCTGTCAAAAGAAGCAAGACTAGCGGTACATAATGGCGTTCTAGTGCCAACCCTTATGTATGGAAGTGAAGCCTGGAATTGGCAAAAGAGGAATGAAAGTAGACTGAATTCGGTTGAAATGCGGTCACTAAGACGCTTGTGTGGAAAATCTTTGGTCGATAGAGTGAGGAATGAACAAATTAGAAGTGAATGCAATGCTGGCTGTAGTGTGGTAGATAGAATAAAGAAAGGAGTGCTGAGATGGTTTGGTCATGTGGAACGTATGAACGAGGAAAGGATGGTTAAGAAAATATATGAGGCGAATGTTGAAGGCAACAGGAATAGATGGCGTCCGCGAAAGACCTGGCACGATCAGGTACTACAAGTATTTGAGGATGGCCCTGTTAAAAGCCGCAACAATCGTAGAACGTGTATGAGAAGATGTATGAATGTGGCCGAAGCAAAAGTGGTGTGCCAGGATAGAAGAGTGTGGCGTTCAATCCTCTCTGCCTACCCCTGCAGGGAAACGGCGTGATGGTTAGTTAGTTAGTTAGTTAAGAAATATTGAATGCAAATAAAAAAACCGAAGAACACATTTAATAAAATAAAATCCAATCAATTTCTTATTCAAGTCTTCCCCTTAAACCATCACTATTAAAATATCGATGGATACAAGGTAAAAGTTGCTCCTTTTACATTGTATAGAATGTACACACAAAATAATGAAAAATAGAAGGGTTGTTCATGTTACCCTCAAAATAACTTTACATTTGTCTTTCGTTTTTAAATTGATGTGTATCGACGGTTAAATGATTATGTCAGCAATCGCTAGTTTTTCTCAAATTTTAAGTATATTTTATTGCTTAAGATAATATCTTGATAGTCTGTAGATAATATCTTGTAGATACATTAAAAATATTTTTGATTACCGATTTATATCGTACATCCATTAAGAATACTTATTACTCTGCATTGTTATTCAGTACTATAAAATATATTATTAAAAATATTTCGTATTCATAGTTACAATTGTGCATGTTTTTTTCTTCTTTTCTATATATTCTATAATATTTGTAGTCAACTCTTAGTTTTTTCAAATATTTATTTTATAAAAATGTATAATATATAGGGTGTAATAGAGTTATTCCACAATACTTTACAGGTAGACAGACTCCTGTTTAAATCTTACAACATCATTGTCCTAATATCAAAAGTCATCTAGATCAGCGACAATATTTAGCATTTTTTTTTAATATATCTAACGTATCTTTTTTAAACTTTGTATAATATTCAATTAACTGATAACAAATGTAAAAATTTTACATTCTTTAATACAAGCAAGATATAATGTGTGAACTTCGCGGAAAAATTCGGGTGCACTCGATATGACACATTAAAGTAAATGAATTTTTAATATTCATTTTCAGCTACTTTTATGATATTTTACATAAAATAAGTAAAAAATATTTTTTTTAAAGTGCAGGTTTTGAAATCGCATATCTCTTGATAAAAAGATAATGGTATTCTATTATTTTCGATTCGATGTCACAAATGTCGGCTGCATTATACCTGTAAAGTGTTGTGGAAAAGTTCTGATTATTCCTTTGCAATAAACAGTTTTAACCCTTTCTGTTTCCACATACCTTACAGAATTTACAAGACTCTTTTGGAAGACACATTGCTAAGGCCATTATCCGTTATGTTACTACCGAGAATTTCTCACACGAGTTGCTACTCAAGGTACCCGGGTACTCAACGTGGAAGGACGATCCAGCAATCCAGCGATCCAGCTTTTGTTTTGTACCTTAAAAATTGATATTTGAACAGTGGTTAAATAACTTATTAGAATGTCACTACTTCTCATAGCAATGTCCGTCTTCCCTTTAGTTTCCTTCTTTTCAAATAATTTAAATAACGGAGATACAAACAGATGAATGAAATTATTTAATCTTGAAATCGAAAATGGGTACCCAGGTACCCGAGTAGTAACATAAATACGTATATTTGTGATAGACATTTTATAGAAAAATAATTTTCTTCTCATTTACGATTCCGGAATCACTGAAAAAATCAGATTTTAGGTCATTTCAACCATTTTAAAAAATCGACTGGATTTTAAATGTTGCAAGTTTATAAGTGTTGGTGCTGTTTGAGGAAATGAGAGCCAAGAACATTGTAGATCATATTTATTTGATTTTTTTCTTCTTAGTTACAGTTTCTACCTGTGTAATGAATTCATAGACTGTACGAGATAAGCCATGACAGGAAAAGGATGAATCCTTGTATAGTCGGCCTTGAAACAAATCGCGCCGACCGACGGCTCTAAAGCCGGATTAGATTGCGGTTTTGAATGCGTTGGGGAATGACTTTCTTATTTGATGATTTATTTATTTATTTACTTTTGTGTACATATTAATAACGCAGTGGCGGGTTTATTGCTAGTCGACATTTTTTCCAACCAAACACGCAATTCAGTATAACAATTAAAACATATTTCCGGTATCTGTACCTATAAAACTAAATGTCTGTCTGTTCTCTATACAAATCTACACCGTTTGTCCGATTTAATTCAATTTTTTTATACTTTTGCTTTAGGACTCGGCGAGTAACATAGATGACAGATTTGCATTGAAAATATATCAGGGGGACGGAAAGGGGTAAAAGGGGAGGGGCAAATGTCACCTACGTTACCCGCCGGGTTCTAAAGCATAAGTATGCAAAATTTGAGTCGAATCGGACACACGGTGTAGATTTGTATAGAGAACAGACAGACAGATATTGAGTTATATAGGTATAGATGTCTCTCGTAGAGACGAAACTTTTTTTAATACGGGAAAGTAGGTATGGAAGTATTTTTGGTTGTTCATAGGGCTTACTACCTATCGTATGGCTTACGTGATTACTTTACACAATGTAACGTTCACCTGTTCCACCCATGATAGACTCGACCATATATATCAAATTTTTGGACATTGTATATATGTTTAACTTTTAACTTGTCTCGTAGGTAGTGATGGGTCCGCTCTGTACTCACTACTACAATGTAGTACTGCACTTCAAACTACAAACACCAAAGTTATTGAAAGTATAAACTTCAAATAGTACACTTCATTTCAAAGCGAACACTACAAAGTACATACACTTCAAAGTTATCGAAAGTATGAGAAACACATTTTAAATAGTGTATTTTTTACGTGAAATTTTTGGAAAGTTGATGTAGATATATGAAGAAATCTCTGGAATCTGTAACAAACCCCCCCCCCCATGGTTTGAAAAATTTTGGGACCCATGAAGAAAGTTTTGGGAAGTTGATGTAGCTAAACGAAGAAATCTCTGGAAACTGAAACAATCCCCCTCCCCCATGGTTTAAAAAATTTTGGGAGCTATGAAGAAATTTTTGGGAAGTTGATGTAGCTAAACGAAGAAATCTTTGGAATCTGTAACAACCCCCCCCCCCCCCCCATGGTTTGAAATTTTTTTGGAATCGAACGAAGAAATCTGGCTGGCGACCTTTTTTTTTTGTTTTTTAGGACACCAAATTTTTATTTGGGAAAAAAATACTTTATTTCATTTATTAATTGTAGTGTACACTTTGTAGTCTTCAAACTGGTGAACGTGTGTGTGTTGTAGTCTTCATTTTGAAATGAAGTTTTTCCCTTCGCTACTCGTAGGTGAATTGTATTATTACTATACCACCACCTGCAGTAATTATTATTATACAGTTAATTTATATCCCTGGAGATAAAATCCAATATCATGTGCTTGAATCATTAGAACATATACAAAATATTCTGAAAATTAGTGATTATGGAGTTCTACCCACAAATCTTGGAAATGACAAATATGTTGTTTTATTCGTCAAAATCTTAAATTTCACATAATAAACGATGTCAGTAGTAGGTACGTATGAAGAATTTAATATAATAATGTTTCTTATAAATTATTCATCAATTAATAAGAATACACTCGAATATTTAAATCTCGAGGTCTCAGATCCCGCCATTTTAGTTTCTCGCGCGCGGATTTCCCGCGCTAACTCTTATGTTAATTCCAAATCCATTCTTGGGACGTTGCTTGTTCGGCCGCACTCGGGTTTATTCGGAAAGGTTCGGCTCGCCTCTCGAAACTTCTCACTTGGTTCTTTCAAGACGTTGAATAATACGAAGATTCAAGGATTAAATTCATTTTCAAGTGGTTTCAACAAAACCGTTTGACTTCGTATCTCCTCGATATGTGGGTGTATTATACACCTTGGCCCAATGGAAGATGAGCGTCTTGAATGTAAAGAAGCAATTGAATACCAGGCGAGTCACGTGATATTCACATTAATAGATTTAATTTATGAAAATGAAATGCGTATGGGGCAAACGCATATATAAAAACTGGGACAGTCAATGGTGTTGCAAGTGTCAAGACAAAGCTAACTTTTTTATTTTCGTATAAAGTATTCACTTTGCGGATTTGATTGATTAAATTAAAATTATATTACATTTAAAAAAATTAAACAAACTACACTAATATTTAGCTAGCTGCAACCTGTCAAAAATGACAGTAATTTTACATGCCGGTTCCTAAAGAATAACCATTTACTTATTTATAGCCGACACCCATGAAATAATAATAACAACTTTTATCAAAATATTTCAATTTTTTTTTCATATTTTCCCTATCGGCGATTGGACGGAACATGAAATGGTTCGCGTTTATGCTGAGTTCTATATGTACTATATTTTTGACGGCTAATGCAGGCTTAGCGATGGCAACATGGCTATCGTCGCCGCCTTCTGGTTTGCTGGCCCGGGGTTCAAGTCCAATCTCCGGCTAAAAAAACCAAAAAATCAATTTATTTGGTTTTTTTAGCCGTTTTTCTGACAAAATTACGGACTTTACACGAAATTACGGGGACAGACAGACAGACAGATTATGTTTGACGGTGTATAACGAGACGAGTAGGAAACTAGAAAGTAAAAAATATAATTCTCTACGAATAAATATTAGATATTAATATAGATCACAGAATTCTGTTGTTGATGGAGGGAAAGCGCTCATGCATTTATTTTGAAAGTAAAGCAAAAAAAAAATTCAATAATTTATTTTTTACTTCTTAGTAATTAATTAATAATTTTAAAAAATATTTCACGTTAAATAATTTTCTACATTTTAGACTTAATATTGCCCAGCGAACAAAATCATTTCAGCGGGAAACTAGCGTTATCTTTTTGTGAGTTCATTAACTATTAATTTTCTATATAAAACTTTGATTATTTAATTATGATGGATTTATTGATTAATTGATTCATATATTGTCATCGAGAATACATATGTGTGCAAAATTCTAGCCCGATTGGATATTAGGAAGCGGGTGAAATATCAATTATAAGATTCCAACCAGACAAACAGGTGAACCTAATACGTATAAGGGTGATAAAAATAATACAACGAAATCAATTAATGTATATTATAGATATCTCACAGAGACTAAACTGTATTTATTATGAGAAAATAGAAGTCATTTGGGTGTACATAGGACTTATGACCTATCTTTATAGTTGGCTTAAGTGATCACTTTACACAATTGTAACATTCGCCATTTCCACCCATGATAGAATATACCATGCTTATATATGACAACGAAATCACTCTGTGTTTAGACCAAGAGTTTTATTAAATATCTCACCAACCGGTTTCGTTTAACTCAAGCTTCATCAAAGCAGTATTTAAAACTTAGTTTAAGACAATTTTAATTACTGCCCTGATCATCAGGCAGTTTTTAATACTGCCCTGATGAAGATTGAGTTAAGCAAAACAAGTTGGTGAGATATTTAAAAAAACTCGTGGTTCAAATACAAAGTGATTTGTTTAATTTAATCAAACTTTTTTAACTGTGTATAAGAACAATATTATTTGTTGTTGTTGTATAAAATTTCCATAATACTTTACAGGTTGATTTCTGCCAAAATTATGATTTGAAAATTTATAAAGATAATCAACTTTTTGTAAGGCTTTTGAAGTTTGCTTTTTTTTTCAATATTTCTGACTTTTCTTCCATTAAAGTATCATTTCATTGAATTGTCATGAAAGTAATTAGTATCGAATATCAAAAATTCCTTCACTTCATTACAATTATAGAAACCTTGCAAAATTTCAATTTTGTTAAACAAAAAACGAATGAGAAGGTGATGAATAGAATGGGGAAGAAAGAAATAAGGAAATCTATTAGATGCTATAATAGAATAGGAGCAAGCGAGCGCCAGACTTACATTATAGTATCAAACCTAAAATATTTTCTGTAGATGTACACTATGTGATGGCTCCTCTTCTTCGCCTTTCAGCTCGATCCTACTCCTAACTGAGTTTACGCCTTGTTAGAGGCAAACAAGCTATCTATCTACGTCGGGTGAAGGCTCTACGGTTTTTAACGTAGTATTTCCAAACACCCTCGCTTTATTCAAGACCTCCCCAGTTCACGTTGTGTAATTTTTTGTTTCGAACTATAGGGGATGAATTGGTTTTGTGGTAACCCTAACGCAAGCTAAACTTAAATTAAATACTGGGGTATGAAGTTCGTGAATGTTCATGGAAAACGCAAACAAAACTACCTAGCACGTCAATTAAGCCCTACGGTGCAATTGCTAAACATACTATGTTCCGTGGCCCTATATTATTTACCTATCATTCCTACGGACTGAAACCACTGCATCTGGTGTAGCTGCGCTTCCAGAGTGCGCGATCCTCTGCTCCCACGCCCTCTCCGCTCGATCCCCCATTGTCCTACCTGTATGGGATCGACCGCCATCCACTGGAAAGGTTAGTAACGTGCCGTTATCACATGCGCATGCACATATAGAGTACATAGATCCCCTGAAAGCCCTCGAGTCCTTCGTAGCCGCTCCTATGGATGATTCCGTCTTCGACGCCCTCGCTGATTAATAATTTTATCTTCCGCCGTTATCTCGCTGTGCTTATTCCTTACGATCTTTTATATTTACTCTGCATTATCTTTATATCAATTACATTGTTACGTTTATTTACTAGCCGGCCTAAGTTCCGTCACCTGTATCTGGCCCTATGTCTCATTCTAGTGGTACGTTGGGTTCTAATGGATAAGGGGTTTGTAGAAGGTATGTGTAAATGTATGTGTACGCGGAAAATGTGGTTGCTTTAAATTCGGCCCCTCCATACCCAAAGGCTCATCGGTGACTGATCCCATCTTCCTTCTCCCGACACGAGTTCCGGATACGTTGACCTGAGCCTGGATGCGCCTTTTCATGTTGGGCCTCTTCTGTGCAAAGTACCGCACCATCCCTCGCGTCAGTGTCTGGCGTCCGGGCTCAGAGCCAGTTTGCCCCCCGAATTCCAACTCCTCCAGGTTAAACTAAGTTAAACTACGGTATATATACTGAAGCTACTGTAAAGATGGTCCCGGGCCACCTGTCAAGTCAAAAATATGCGAGTGGGGAGGGGGAGTTTCCTAGGCTCCCCAACCCTCGCCTGTGAGCAACTGCAGCCCATTGGCCATTCGCGACACTACAGTGACTGCAACCACCCTCCCAGGTAGTACTTATTATAATCTGGTATGCATCAATACGTTCAATCCATTCCAGACGAGGGAAGACATCCGCACGGGTGTTGTGCCACCCGTGAAGAGCCCCCTCATACACTACGTACGAATAGATACATACTAATAAAATATAATATACATACATATACATACATATACAATACATAAATAAATACTTGTAATGGTTGGTTGCCATGTGGTTTCACGAGGCCATGACCCCTCGTATTAGTAGATGGAAAGGTGGATCTGGACAGTAGGGATATGCCTAGCCCCTGGCCAGGGATGTCGGTGTATTTTCTCCAAATGGTGTACAGCTAGAATCCTGCCATCGATGATGGTGGGATCCGCCTAATTTTCTCCGACTGATGTGTAACTGGAACCCTGCCATCACTGATGAAGATGATGTTGTCACTATCGAAACGTCACCTGATGATATATAGCTGAACCACCGCTAGTGATGATGATGATGATGATGATACTATCGTAACGTTTCCTGACGATATATATCTGAGACACCGCTAATGATGATGATGATACTATCGTAACGCCTCCTGACTATATATGACTGGGACACCGCTAATGATGATGATGATGATGATACTATTGAAACGTCTCCTGACGATATATAACTGGGACACTGCTAATGATGATGATGTTGATGATACTATCGAAACGCCTCCTGACGATATATAGCTGAACCACCGCTAGTGATAATGATGATGATGATGATACTATCGTAACGTCTCCTGACTATATATAGCCGAAACACCGCTAATGATGATGATGATACTATCGTAACGTCTCCTGACGATATATAGCTGAAACACCGCTAATGATGATGATGATACTACCGAAACGCCTCCTGACGATATACAGCTGAACCACCGCTAGTGATGATGATGATGATGATGATACTATCGAAACGCCTCCTGACTATATATAACTGGGACACTGCTAATGATGATGATGATGATGATACTATTGAAACACCTCCTGACGATATACGACTGGGACACTGCTATGATGATGATGTTGATGATACTACCGAAACGTCTCCTGACGATATATAACTGGGACACCGCTAATGATGATGTTGATGATGATACTATCGAAACGCCTCCTGACTATATGTAACTGGGACACTGCTAATGATGATGTTGATGATGATACTATCGAAACGCCTCCTGACTACATACAACTGGGACGCTGCTAATGATGGTGATGATGATGATGCTATTGAAACGTCTCCTGACGATATACAACTGGGACACTGCTAATGATGGTGATGATACTATCGGAACGCCTCCTGACTATATATGACTGGAACACCGCTAATGAAGATGATGATGATGCTACTATTGAAACGTCTCCTGACGATATACAACTGGGACACTGCTAATGATGGTGATGATACTATCGGAACGCCTCCTGACTATATATGACTGGAACACCGCTAATGAAGATGATGATGATGATACTATTGAAACGTCTCCTGACGATATACGAGCGGGACACTGCTAATGATGGTGATGATACTATCGGAACGCCTCCTGACTATATATGACTGGAACACCGCTAATGAAGATGATGATGATAATACTATTGAAACACCTCCTGACGATATGTAACTGGAACACAGCTAATGAAGATGATGATGAT
>JADDOH010020694.1:0-11998 GCA_016648135.1 Agrypnia vestita | reverse complement strand
CAATATTCTTGCGATGTTATACATTCATTAAAAAAATTAAAAATAAAATGCAAAAAAAAAGTTAAAAACCTTACCCCCCCCCCCCTTAAACGAACGCACCTTGATCCAACTTGAAACAACCGGGCCTAAGGCTTGTTGTTTCAAGTTGGATTAAAGTAAAAGTTCGTTTAAAGCATAGATTTTTACATTCTCCACCAATCTAAGAAAAAAAATCTCCAAAATCTAAGACTAATTGTCACCATTTCGAGAGATTTGAAACGCAACAGATTGTTGGTTTCTGTGGTATAGACATACCAGTATAAATCGGCGTGCGAGGGAGGGCGTCCCTGTCGCGTAACAGATGTTGCCAGTGTGTAAATTTATTACACAATACATAGTGTGCAGAATGTCCGGTGACCGGTGTCGGAGCCTTTAATAGAAATTTGATCGGGCAACACTAAAGAAACGAACCAGTTATGGCAGCCGCTCTATCTGTCAACCTGTCAAACGGTAATATCGGTCCATTATTTGCTTTTTCAGCTTCGCAAAATTTTAATACTTAATTGGCAATTGTTCTTGCACCATCCCGGACTGTTTTGGATGTTTTGGACATAATAATTCAGTGTATTGGAAATCAAGATGTCACAGCTCACGCTCAAATACGAGAATGAACTGAATGACAGGGCGAGGGGTTACCGCCGGGTGCGGGCGGGGCGGATTTTATTTCCAAAGTCGCCGCACGCCAATTTACGTTGGGCAAGCAATATGTTTCGCCATCTGTCGGAAGTAGGAAGCCACATATTCTCTAACTCCGTAGGTAGGTACTAGAACTCTTTCCATTTAAGTAAGACAATCGAATTAGTATAATCGGGTACAACACCAACACAACGAAGCAATGTACCTCGTACGTACGGCTTACACATACTAACTCAATTGTCTTTCTTAAATGAAAAGAGGTATACCTACCGATGTACTTATATAGTGGTTATTGAAGTGTCTAATTGTTCCAAACTGCATCGAATGTTTGGATTTTCATTTACATTTTCACTTACCACAGAAATATTTTCGGTTGACCGCCCACTGAGAACGCAACAACCGAACCACTTTCTTTAATATTTTTAATTAGGTTGCGAATTGTGTTTGGTAGACAAAAGAGTTCTTTTGAATTTTATACAAAATGTTATATCCGTTTGATAAGTTTGCCCAAAAAATACGCGTTGTTCAGTCGCATCTCTTTACTAGTAAAAATCGAGTCTTCGACGATTGCTTTTACCAAGCAGGTATCTAGCAGTGGCGTGCAGCGCATACAAGCAAAAAAGCTGTGCATTAGTAAAGATTCTGAGAAACAAATATTAATTAAATAATCCTTATCATAAGAAAAAGTTGATTTAAAATTCTAGCCGTAATTCGTCTTATTTAAAAGTTTTATTTCCGACTTTTCTGCGCTTAACTTCATGTCAATTCTTCATTTATTTCGCCAACCAATTTGTTCCACAGATATAGTCAAGTCGAGAAAAAAAACCGTGTATTTTTAATGCTGCGAGTTTTGTGTAGTAGCATCCTTCTTCGAAAGGTCCTATGCCAGGCGCACGTCATGCAGAAATGTTATTTTTTACAAATTCCAAAACTTTCGGTGTAAATTTTATGTCTTTTCTGTGGTAAATGTAAATACGAATACGACAAATATCATCTGTCATCTGTCATATCATAATGATATCATAAAATGTTTGATTTATTTTTGTGAAAAGAAACGTATATCTGAAATTAGTATTGTTTTCGATTTAATTGTATATAAATCGTCTTCGAAATATATTGAAATTTTTCGCCGTATTAGCTATACTTGTATAAAATATTTATTTATTTAGGAAATATTGTTTACAATACTTCTTTTATAGTGCAGTTATTTTTGTGGATTGAAGCTACTCAAAATAGTTCATTATATATAGTTAAAAAATTTTTTTAAATGTATATACCCTTATAGGTATATACGTATATATATATTTTTAATATAGGTATATAGTCGGTCACAGCATAACCTAAGTGTATACCCACTGCACGCCACTGGTATCTAGTTACCAACTAGGCCGTACCGCTGTGCTGCCAGTGCCAAGATATTCGGAAAACATGTTTTATAATATTGAAATTGTCAAAATATTTATTTAAATAGGGTAATGTTCTGAAATATGTATTTTACCGCTACCTTACGGTGAGACACACAACAAATTGTATTGCGGCTTATATATATAGCTAAATAATAGTTGATTAAAATGTGCGGCACCACGCCATGGTACGTGGTAGCGGTTACCTGCATTTTACGATAATATTACAACTATTTATAAGACATATGTGAGGCCTCTCCTCGAATATGCCTCTCAGATCTGGAATCCATATTTTGTTAAATATATAGTTTTACTGGAAAATGTTCAGAGACGAGCCACAAAATTGCCCTTGGGTCTTAAAAACCTGGAATATGCGGAAAGGCTGAGAATATTGAAACTGCCCACTCTTCAGGAGCGACGAGCAAGAGGTGACCTCATCGAGACATTCAAGATTCTATCGGGCTACTACAATATTCCTAATATAATAGATATGTTTGCATTTAACACTAATGTGGGCCTTCGAGGACATCACCTGAAGTTGAACAAGTCTCGGTTGTCGTGTAACCCAAGAAAGCATGCATTAAGCAATAGAGTGGTCAATATGTGGAACAGTTTGCCCGATGATGTTGTGTCTGCAGCCAGTGTCAACCAATTTAAGAATAGGCTGGATATTCAAATGAGAGACAGTGATATGGGCCCATTATCAATAATAATAATAATAATAATTATAATACCACTCTGTAGAAATCCAGGGACCGAGGAACTAATTTCGTTATAAAGACTATTCTATAAGAAGTGAGGAAAATAATTATTTTGTTGAAATGAAGCTCAATTTGTTTTTTTGTACTGTATTACCACCACCACCAATATTTAAAATATTTTATTATCTTCTGCTCTTTCTATTTTCTTTTTGTATCTTGTCCTCTTTTTACTTCCTTTCTTTTAACTCGTGGCGTCTGCTTGCTTGCTTGACGAAAAAACTTTGGATCGATTTTTAACCCTTTTCCCGTGATCCAATCGAGCTGAAACTTTGCAAGCAGACTCGTGGCGACGATCAAG
Organism: Agrypnia vestita; assembly: GCA_016648135.1. NCBI lineage: Eukaryota > Metazoa > Arthropoda > Insecta > Trichoptera > Phryganeidae > Agrypnia > Agrypnia vestita. Next base: position 8,861 of record JADDOH010020694.1, on the reverse strand, counting down.
AAGATCTATCAAATTTTCGTTAAAAAATAATAATAATTATAGTGTAATTTTGGATTTTTCAAATTTTTAATGTTTTTTCATACAAGTTGTATGGAGATTCCGACGCATATGGTAGACACGAAACCCGAAAATGAGAAAGGGAGTATTGTAAAAACTTGGTTTTTATGGGTTACTTTTTTGTATCTTGTATTCTGTCCTACTCTATTCTTCGCCTGATATTCTCAACAGATACCCTGTTCATTCCCATTTTGTCTCGCCACGCGGTATCCTATGTTTATTTTATTATTATTATTATTATCCTAGAGTTTCTTAGTTTTTTTTTCTCTTTTTTTCCCAGGTTTATCTTAGGTCTGTGTCCCTTCGTTCACACATGTAGCAAAATCCCTAACATGGATCTCTCCATGACTCCTTGGGTCACGTTGAGCAGGGTGAATATGGATCGAGAGTGTCCGTGTTCTGCCTCCTGACAATGTTATTATTAGTTTAACCATACACACCAATTAGATTAGGATCCTAGCTCTTATTATTAGGTCCTTACCAATGAAATGGTCGTTTTCTAATATATCTTTCATTCGACTAGGAATTCCAAATTCAAATTAAGGTAATATTAAAGCTATGATATTCCATTTCCAAAATTAGTTATTCATTTGTTTTCGCGCCGTTTGTTTTTTTCCTTGATATTGCTATCTGTTTGAAAAAATAAAATTCACATTTTTTCCTTATATGATTTCCTTTGTGGTACTATTTCTTGCCCAACGAAACTTGGCGTGCGGCGAATTATGCTAAAACCCGCCCCGCCCGCACCCGGCGGTAACTCCTCGCCCTGTCATTCAGTTCATTCTCGTCTTTGAGCGCGAGCTGTGTCATCTTGATTACCAATGTACACTGAATTATTATGTCCAAAACATCCTAAACAGTCCGGGATGGTAAGTATTGAAAATTTTGCAAAGCTGAAAAAGAGAATAATGGACCGATATTACCGTCTGACATTTTGACAGATAGAACGGCCGCCATTACTGCATGGTTTCTTTAGTGCTGCTCGACCAAATTTCTGTTAAAGCCTACGACACCGGTCACCGGACATTCTGTACATTATGTATTGTGTAATAAATTTACACCCTGACAACTTCTGTTACGCGACAGGGACGCCCTCCCTCGCACGCCAAGTTATAGTAGTACGTCTATAATGCTGCATAGACGGCTTGCAATATCAACGATGTGCATAGACTAGGTATTTAAAATGAACGCACTGTGAGTTTTTGGTTTGATCGCTTCTGATCTGGAAATGTCGACCTCAACAACAAGACTACAGTTGATGCTGACAAATTGAAAGCTACCGTGGAAGCGGATTCATCTCAAACCATGTCAGCAACAAAACGATAGTCATTAATTCTCGTCAAATTGGGAAAATAAAGGAGCCCGTATGAACTTACTGAAGGAAAACAGCGACTCGCGTCAAGGCTTGCCTTAATTTGTCGAGTCGGTACCTAAATGAGGGAATTCTGAATCAAATTCTTACTTGTGGTGTAAAGTGGATCCTGTATGATAATCGCAAATGTTCGTTGCAATGGTTGGGCCCGGGGGAGGCAGCCAGACAATGTCCCAAACGCAAATTGAGTCAAGAGAGAGAGAAGAGAAGAGTACATCAATTATTGCAGGGTTATACTATGAAAAATTGAAGACGATGATGGACAAGCTCGCTTTCAACCGAGACTTGTCAATCGCTCTAGTCCACAATTTCTCCGCGACAACGCTCGTCCACTCGTTTTAAAATCAAAGGAGCTTTGACTTGAAGTTCTCCATCACCCACTAGACTTGCCAGACCTTGCGCCTACCGATTTTTAATTTTTCGGAATTTGGATCACATGGAAAAAATGAGGTGGTGAAAAACACCTTTAGAGAATTCATCGATTCCCGTCTCCAGGATTCCTGTAGCGGCAAGCATGGATTAACTTCCATTAAAATGCCAAAAGTACATCGACAATAATGGCCAATACTTTCTTTATCTAATTTTATATATAACATGCATAAAAAATGTTTGAATTTTTCTAAACAAAACGGCAATTTCATAGGTAAGGGCTTGATATGTAACATTAAGTAAAAATCACCGGAAGACCTTTTTAATAGGTCGCCATTTTAAAACAAGATTCTTCTTGAAGAATTCTGTCAGATATTTACCGGATCGATTTTGCAGTTTTATCGAGATCTGATAAAAACTATACCTTTAATGTTAGGTGATTTCGAGTCTTCCTGGTTAGGATCGAAGAAAGTGCATTGAAATTTTGTGGAAGATAAGGGTAGATTCACACTATCTGGCAACTCCTGATTCACTCCCGGTCCACTCTCGCTCAAGTAAAATCTCATGACACCCATACTAGTGGGCCAGTTGTGACGATGCTTCATTCTACAAAAAAAAAAATATATCCTATAATTATCATCTCAACAATAAGCAACTCAACATCTGCACTCAGGTGAGGGATCTTGGTGTCATCTTAGATTCTAAATTAACATTCATCCCAAATATGGAATCGGTAATTGCTAAAGCATATCGACTCCTTGGTTTCATTGCCAGAACGTCAAACCCATTTTAATCAACGTATACATTAATCACTTTATATTTTTCATTTGTACGCAGTCAACTGGAGTTTGGATAAGTAGTCTGGACACTAATTATTCTACATACAGTGAGCGACTTGAAAATATCCAACACAAATTTTTCAATATTTTCAATTTCCATTCCCGTTTAGAATTCAACTCATACACAGAAAGCGAGTGTTACCATAAAATCCCTCCTCTGTCATATCGAAGATGCATACAAGATCTGTGTTATCTTTATAAAATCTTGAATAACTTGGTTGACTCGCCCTATTTATTAGAGCAAATAGGTTTAAGTTGTCCTACATACTCAACGCGTTCAAATAATTTATTTTACGCAAACTTTGGTAGGACTAACTACTTAAAAAACTGCTTTTAACTCGTTGCACCTCAAAATACAATATGTTAAATTCTACAAATAATCTAGAAATTTTTGCTGACAATTTGCTTTTATATAAAAAGAAACTCCGTAATCTCATTTATGACTATTGATTTGATACTTCTTTAATTGAATGCCATTTCCTCCCTCTCCCCACCCCTCCCATTTTATGCATTATCATAATTTAAATCTTTGAAATATTTATTATTTATCAAATATTCTTTATCATTGTTTTTTATTTAGTTTTTTTTACCAGCTTCGAGGAAACTTTACTGGTCATAGTCACGAATATTTTTTTGATATTATATAAAAAAAATTAAAATTGTAGGTACTGTATGTTTCCCAAATAAAATAAAATCTTTTTGATCAGTTTTCTCTGAACTGCGTTTCAAGTCGGACATATATTGTATAATTATTCATGAAATTAATTTTAATTTAACACCAATTAGTGAAAAACACTCACTTTTTAAATGTCATTTAATTTTCGTTTTAAAAAAGGCAAATATAAAGAAAAATTAAACCTTTCTTAAACATTATCCGGAAATATACAGTAGGTAAATTAGGTAGTAAAAAGATAATCAGATTTTGGCGGACGTAGGGAACGTCGATATAATTATTAATTATTTGAATTTGACTGGAATTTTTTTTCTTTTTTTTTTGAGAGATGCCGATCTGCAAGTGGCTAACCAAAATAAAAGTTAATGTGTACTTATAAGTTTACCTACGCATCCAATCTCTATTTCCGATTTTTTAACGCTCTTAATGACTGGCTATAACGAAGAATCTATTTTATTATATTGTCTTTCGGTATATTTGACGACCACTGTTCGGAGTCATCAATTTATCATGGCGTGTATCCGAAATGAGAATCGTCGGAATCGCCCGTCGACTGTGGTGACGGCCGACGTCGAGGTCACCAATTTAGGTTTTGGTTATTAATTATTACTACGTGCCACCGGCATTAACTGCAGATCAGTGAAAGGAGATCAGGAGTGATGGCATGGATTTCTTTAAATAAGACGTACGTACTTACGGTTCTGTTGCAAAAAGTATTTCATATCGAGATTCCACTTAAAGTATTTCATGAATGAGGCCCGAATTCAGAGTCAATAATTTTCAGTACAAAATAACACTTTTAAGGCGTACCTTAATCTTTAAATAATCTAAGTATTGACTCTGAAATCTGGCAAACTAAATTACACAGAGATAACTGAAGCGATGTCTCGATGCAAGTGTGCCTCGTCGTAGTAAGGAGGCGGGATTAGATCGCCGTTTGCGCGACTTCCTATCGAACGCTGTTCATAGATTTTTGCCGTAAATGAGCTTTTGTAGTGGTCAGGGCCGGCGTCTGGAAAAATGTATTCAGATGTAAATAATATGATAATAATTGTGTTAGGAATATTTCGATTTATATCGTATAAATGTTGAAAATGAGAAGTACAGCTTTTTTCAATTCAGTAATTTTGCGCCGCCGCTAATGATTTCTGCCAATTGGAATTATTACGTTGACTGTACGCTGGTCACTGGAGAGTGATATCGTTGTATGACCACTTAATTATTAGTACAAGACGCAAAGTGCAGTAGCTAAGTGTTTGCTGATGTTTGCAGAGATAGCGGGATGGCCCGCGGCCGCGCAGGCGCTGGACGAGGCGGCGGACGAGGCGCGCGACGCGGAGATCCTGCGCGCCGTCGTCACGTCCATGCAGGAGTGGGCCGAGAAGCACAACCGCACGAGGTACGTACCATACTACCATTACACTTCGATAGGAACAGCAACACGAATAATAGATCCAACATACCTGGAGCCTAGCGCTCTCGAGCCGACACAAAAAATCGGGAGTGCAATAAATAACGAATACCGAATTTCTATGGCTTATTGTATTGATTGCTCTCGGTTTGACTTTTCCATTTTCTCAGCGATTTGGGGCTCTCTAGGAAGCGGGGCCCGTCATTATTATCACAATTTGTAAACTGTTTCTCTCCCTCTCAGTCAATGTGCTTAGTGTAAGCATCGTGGCTTGCTTTTAAGTAGGAACTGCTTGCTTCTACTCTTCGCGATTCGTTCAGTCTCTTTCTACCAACTTTTAAAATAATTGTGGGGTCAATGACCCGTTTCCCCACGTTCCATAACCACCGCTGATGACTATAGTTCGCACGAGAAAAATAACATCGATCGATATTAACCACCAGCAGCACGTGTATGAAGAATGCTGACATCGAGCTTCTGACATGGCATTAGTACCTACTTATTTTATACAATATTCATCAAAAATTTATATTTTAGACAAAACACCAGATTACAGAGACTGGTTTGCGCGATGATAGAAATCTGTAGGACATTTATTTATTTGGAATTCACAGACATTGCAACCCAAGTATGTGTGAAAAAATATTGATGTACCTATTTTGACTTAAAATTATTACCTATGATGAAAAGTGGTATTGCACCACGTATTTCTGCTTCCCGTCTTGGGTTTTAAGATCCCTTATTCTCCATATTTTTATTATTATTAATTCTCACATATTTAAAAAAAATCTCACACTTAACATGTCACATTAATTAGATCATATAGATCCACGAATACTTTGCAAAGGTCTCATCCAAAAATGTAAATTAATAACTTCTCACTCTTCGACTTAAAACATTTAGTTATTAGTAGGCCCTGCGGGCGGCTATACTGGCCGCTGCGCGGCCGAGAGTCCCGGCTACGCGGCTATTAGTGTCTGAGATTAGCTGTCGGCCATTGCCTGCTACTTTTCATATGATTTGTTTGTTTTTTGAAACTCGTAATGGAAAAACCCCGCACTGCCCACTGCTTTTGTGAAGCAATCATAATATAGATGATTCGTTGCCGTTATTATGCCTTCGAGTTTGATATAATTTCCACCATAGGTAGATTCTAAACTAAAAATGAAATGTCCAAAATATAGTTGAGAGAAAAAATAAAATTACATAAGAAATTTAAATATCGATCTATTTCGCCTTAAAGTGACTCGAATGTTAAATAATGTACATATAAAATTTCTACACATTAAATAAATTTTAAAATAATATGTACGCCTCATTTCTTAAAAAAAAATATAAGATTTGATTTATTTTTGAAGCTGGCAACAAAAAAACAACGCATTAGTCGATGGACTCGATGCGCTTTAAGCGTAATCACAATATATAGATTAACTGGCTGCCCGTCCCGGCTTCGCATAGGTAATGTACCTAATGAAAAAAATGAGACAATATCTTCCGTTTATAGTACGACCATGTAATGAAATAAAATTAGCGTTGAAATACAAAAATTTGATCATACGTAGGTACTCTATTGTAATGCATTATACTATACAATATTTTTAGTTTTTCCATTTGGAGAGAAAACAAATAGCGAAAATGGTTTGCCGACTCTCGAGCACGAAACGTATAACTCTGTCCGTGCGAAAAACACGGCAGTTAAAGGTTTATTTCACACTTGTAACAACTGACCTTGTGATTTATTAATTGTCATTGCGAATGCAAGGCGCACCGGAAACTGGACAGGCTTAAATTAAAAAGGAAAGTCAGTTGGCATTAGTGGTATTTTTGGAATAAGCGCATCCTCGCCTTTAACTTTCCTATGACTATATAGCCTCAATCAAGTCTCCATATCAGATATCAGTATAATAAATATTCGAGTGTTTTGTCAAAATATTGAAGACGATTTTTAAATTTTTTTCTTTTATACAAACCTTGTCCTGACAATAACGAACATAAAAAAATAATAATTATCCAATTTGGTGAATTCGTTCGGAAGTTATGCGCGTAAATACATTTCGGCGATTCATGTTTATTTATATAGATTACACCGAGTTGTTTAAATTTGAAAATATACATTACAAGTGAACTATGAAATTCAACTAGAACTATTTGTGGGACGTTTAAAATAAACTTGAAATACGCATTGTGCACACAATCAGATCCGCCATATTACCTACGTAGATTATTCAGTTTCAAGAAATTGTTTCCTTTAGAAGCAATGATGGCGTAACAACTACTTCGATGTTCCTCTGCAGTTTCAGTTGGAGCGGCTGAGAACTCGACCCACTTCCCACTGTTTTGTCACGATTTCAAAGAAAAATCTGCACAAAAAAATCTCACAATAATTATAAAAATAATTCGATAACAATACCGTGTTCATATTTTAAACATAAAAGCATGTTGGGTAATTAAGGAACGTATGTAGGTACCAACTTTACTATAAAAAGAATGATGCATGTAAGCAGGGCCGGATTACCTTTAGAATAGATGCGTAGTGCGTAGGTACTTACAGTCCGCCTGGAGGGGCGCGACTGTGCGACTCAGGTCACGAGGCTTGGTCGGGGCACGAGAGGATCAACTGGAAGACATTCCAGGCTCGACCCTCTGCCCGACCTCAAGAGTTTGCCCAAAGGACTTACATGCGTGGGTTAAATGATGATACATGTACGTAGGGCCGGATTTACCTTAAGGTCGGCGCCAAACTGTCTTTGTCGTCGCGTCAAATCCGCAACCGAATTTAGCAGTCACATACAATATTCCGCGGCGGATTCAGTCTGCAACAAACGCACGTGCGTACGCAGTGCGGACGAACCGTCGAATATGGCGCGTTGTATATAAAAACATGAGATGCGACGTCACCGATTTTACGTTGACGTAAGTTCCGCGGGCGGAGAACCGAACAGGCGCCGAATTGAGCGTTCCGCCAGCGATCCACCGATGGACCACTCAATGTGCTCGATAAGCGCATATTGTTTGAAAATAAATGTAGCCGCGTTCTAGGAGGCAAAGATGCCACGGAACAAACGCGAAAATATTTAACTATTATTAAAAAAATTCATACAAGTTATTTGCTTTTTTGTTCGAAAAACCATTTCATCAAAATCCTATAATTTTAGTATTTCAGATTCATGATTTTAGCAATTTACTTATTTTTCTACATATATGCCACTCCCTTTCTCAATATAAGATGAAATTTATCGACTCTTAACATATATGAGGGTTGTTCAACAAGTATCGCGAATTATGAATTTCCGCAGGTTCGATTCTTGATTTTTTGTGGCGTTGTGTTAGTACTCATGTTTTTCACTTATGCCAAAAAGTTCGGCCATTTTGAATGTTCAGTTAATTTTTGATAGCTGTTTTGCTTGCACGTGTTTTGGCTCGTCTTCGATTTTTGCCTATTCCAAAAAATAGATCAAAGAATTTGTATCAAATTTTGTGTGAAAAACAAAATTAAGTACGCGGACGCATCCCGAATGTTGACTGTGGCGTATGATGAAGCTACCTTGGACCAAAGAAACGTTTATCGGTGGTACAAAATGTTCTCAGTAGGGATGGGTCGTCGACGTATTTACCGTCGACGAAACGAGACCGTCCACGTCCGTCCATAGACGAGACGATCAACTAGTTGAATTCGTCAACTAGTTGACGCGTCAACTTCGTTACGCGGACGTCGCGGACGTTCTATCTAAACATCGAGACGATGGTCAACTGTCTACGGTTCGACGCGACGCTGCTCGACGGCTCAACCGTTGGTTATTTTTATTACGTTAATTTTAAAAATTTAAAGAAGTTCGAAGGGATGTAGTTTCGGGGAAAGTAAAACCGCTACTTGTGCTTATATGTAAAAAGAAATATTTTATCATTTATTTGTTTACGCACATTATAGGCTTTTACATATTGTTTTATATACTTCTTTCTATATATAATAAAGAAAGAAGTAGGTACACACAACAATATCAGGTTTAAGCAGTAAAATATAAATATAAACTACATACATAAGCAGTGAAAGTATCGAGTATAAGCATTAAAATATGAGTATAAAAATTAAAAATATAAAGTACAAAGCAGTAATGTGTGTATAAAAAAATATATTAGGTA
>JADDOH010020693.1:0-15062 GCA_016648135.1 Agrypnia vestita | reverse complement strand
TGCGGTGTTAGTGATAAAACTGTTTTAATCAACTTGAAGCAAATTGGTAAGGTGAAAAAGCTTGAAAGGTGCGTACCTCACGAATTGAGTGAAGCAAATCAACAAACGCGCGTTGACTGCTGCGTTGCATTACTCAACCGGCACAATAATGAAGGGATTTTAAATCGAATCATTACCTGTGATGAAAAGTGGATCCTGTACGATAATCGGAAGCGCTCATCGCAATGGCTGAACCTTGCCGAACCAGCCAAACCATGCCCCAAGCGAAAATTGACTCCAAAAAGGTTACTTGTGAGCGTTTGGTGGACTAGTGCTGGTGTCGTTCACTACAGCTTTCTTAAATCTGGCCAGACGATTACGGCAGATGTCTATTGTCAGCAACTGCAAACCATGATGGAAAAGCTAGCTGCTAAACAACCGAGGCTGGGTTAATCGCTCTAGGCCACTGCTGCTTCATGATAACGCTAGACCACACACTGCACAACAGACGGCTACCAAATTAGAGGAGCTTCAATTGGAATGTCTAAGACATCCACCGTACTCTCCGGACCTTGCCCCAACAGATTACCATTTTTTTCGAAATTTGGATAACTTCTTGCAAAGGAAAAAATTCAACTCCGATGGGGCAGTCCAAACCGCCTTCAAAGATTTTATTGATTCCCGTCCGAATGGTTTTTTTAGTAAAGGGATCGATGAACTACCTATGAGATGGCAAAAGTGCATAGATAGCAATGGTACATACTTTGATTAAATAAATATATTATAATAAAAAAAATCGGTTTTATGTTCCTCCCATACTAAACGCCAATTTCATATGTAAGGACCTAATATTTTAAATTTTATATTCCAGTTTTATTTCATTTTTTAAATTCTTTATTTAATTATTAATAGGAACATATTTATATTTACTTCCTTTAATCTATAATACAATAATATTATTAAAATCTATCATTTATATATATGAGCCCTACTAGGACTACGGGATGAAGGAGATGAATATATGCATCCTATAATATACTATTTTTACAAAATTGTAGCATTTATTTTTTAATTCATTCAACTTTTTTACATTCTTCATATTTTCCGGCAACTCATTATATAATTTTACACCTCTGTATAGTAAAGAATTTTGAGTATAAACTGTTCTTATATATATCATGTACTTACATATATCACAAATGTAATGTATCTGCGTGACGTCTGTCCGATGAACGAGAGTGACAGACGGCATGAAAGAAAGAGAGAGCGAATGTTACTGTATGTCTCTTTACTAAGCATCCACCGCCACGTATACCTCGTGCCTTATTTGTAAAACGAATTATTGCCCGGGAACATATTAAATATATATTATATAAATAATATATAATATATAAATTTCTAAACGAAGCCAACGTGCATCATTGGACTCCCGCAGCATCAAGGATCCTCTCCTGACACAAGGGAGACAACATTACAATAAACAAAGCATTTACTATGTTGGAATTTACAATAAGAATCACGGCTTTGAAAATTGAAAGTTTATAGCTTTTACCGTAACATAGGTTCTATACGGATACATTATTTATACGGCGCCATTAGTGGACAGAGTCGCGGTCTGACTGAAGGTTTCCACTGTTCCGGGCAGGCAGCGTCGCGGCGGCGCTCGGCGCATACCATATTTGGAAATTATTTTAATTGCATAAATTATCCAAAAACATTACAATTAGACAAATACGACATTTATTAATGTTTAAAGATCTGAAACTGAAATTTACGTAGCACTGTACTGGTGGTCACTTACGAATCTGAGGCTACCTACTACGTCACGTGACTACTTAGGATTTTCAAACGGTTTAAATTGAACGATTACCAAATTAACAATATATCTAAATGTTCGTTTTAAAGAACACACAAATAAAAGTATTGTTTAAAATATACACTGGTCTATAAAAAGGAGATAAAAATTTTAAAATAATAATTTTCAGGCGTATTCTAGTTCATATGCCAAAAAAATCATGTTAAGAATACATATCATGTTAAGAATATATCACTTGTCATCATCATTCTTGGCACTACAACCCTTGGTGGGTCTTGGCCTCCTCAGTAATTTCCCTCCACTCATCTCGGTCTAGTGCCAGCTCTCTCCAGTTTCGAAGCTCTAAGGCAGAGATATCTTTGAGGACGTTGTCACTCCATCTTAATTTTGGCCTTCCTAAGCTCCTTCGCCCTATTGGCCTTGAGTTCAGCAGGGACTTTGGTGCTTGATGCTCGGACATTCTCTCCACATATATCATTCGTACATTGAAAAAAATGAATATTGCTTATTATTCCACTTTAAAAATATAGAGGTATCATTACTAGCTACGAAATCTATGTCTTCTATGTTATGGGAATGACTATAGATGTTTTAGCATAATCCATTGAAATATATAAAATAAACTGATTGTATATTGATTGAACATATTGTATACACGTACATACAACTTTCTGAAATTTAATAGAGCGTAAATGTTCTTACGGTGGAATTGGTGAACGTTACATTGCGTAAAGAAATCACTTAAGCCAGGTCATAACCCCCGGGCTATCTTACAAAAGTCTTTCATACACGTTTCCCACATACTCGTAAATTACTTTGTCTCTGTATGACTTCCTTCGCTGAGCGGATCATTGCATTTAGGTTTGAATAGTCAAAAAACTAACCCATAAAAACAAAGTGTACATTTTACTTTCTTTGTAAATTAAGTTTACCGTCATGTAATAATTGATTGACTGAAAATGAAACATGTCTAGACAAATATTTATGTCAAAAATCTCTAAAAATATCTCTTTATTATTTGATTTCTTCCCAAAAAACCGAAGTGTGCTGTCATCTGTGAACCAATTGTCATAAATTTTCGAAATTCGTAAATTTCCTATCCTATCATACCTACCGACGGAGTAATTCAAATTTTAAATATTCCGTGACGTTATCGGGCCGCCGGCGCCGTTGGTAGTAATCAAACTTTTGTAATGATTCCAATTTGAAAAAACCATTAAAATTTCTAAAAATCCAAAATTATACTATAATTATTATTATTTTTTAACGAAAATTTAATAGAACTTCTTGATCGTCGCCACGAGTCTGCTTGCAAAGTTTCAGCTCGATTGGATCACGGGAAAAGGGTCAAAAATCGATCCAAAGTTTTTTCGACGGCAAACAGACGCCACCAATTAATATAAAGGGAGTAAAAATAGAGTTGAAACCTCCAAAGTTACCACAAATAGTTCTTCACGATCTCATAATTACCGATAAGGGTAGTGTCCGATCTCTTGTTATATTGTCCGTCTAAAATAATCATTTAAGTTATTTTTATTTTTAATGACACATTCCTTTTTACTACTGCCTCTTTCAAACAATGTAGGAAACTCTTCAATGTGTTGATGTCAAAGCATTATACATAAAAAAAGGTTCAATATTCGTCGAAAGGGATGGAGTCCTCCCCTAGGCGTAAACAACGCACCCCGTTCCCCTAAGCCGGAAATTAATATTCCGGTTAAATATGTTTCCCAGCCAGCATCGAAGTATTAAGGATACTGCAATGTATACATGCGTAGGGGTAGGCAGAGACAATTTATTATTTATTTATTTATTTATTTATTTATTTAATACACAGCCATAAAGCCTTCGAAAGTACATAGTACAAACAAACAATGCATATTCACAAAAAAAGAAGTAAACGGAAATAAAATGTCAGTTACGAGAATAGTTAGAAGCGAAAACTTCGGGGAGCTTTCTTGATTCAATTTTTGAATAGAAAATATTATTCACACTTATATCCGTAAAATACCGACAGTTACGGATATAAGTATATAAAAGTTCTTATCTATGCAGGGTGTCTCATAGCTAGTAGCAAAAACTTAACAGATGGGTTCCTGCCTTGATAATGAGTGGAAAATTTTCAAACAACCATGACCTAATATCAATAGTTTCCAATATTTCTGTCTTTTTTTCTGTTAAACATCGAACTATCATTACAGCAACTCTTATGGAATATTAAATATTCATTCGCTTTAATACAAGACTATGAAAATGAAAAAAGCCTTAAAATATATATGTCATATTTCTGCAAATTTTAATCATCAATTTTTAATATTAGATATAAATTACTTTCATGATTGTCGCTTTGTAAAAGATAATCCAGAAATATTGAAAAAAAAATGCAAACTTTGATGTCGCTTATCTCCGTTACTGTCGACATTTCACTTCCAAGTTTAAACAATATTTTGTATTCAAAATTGAATGAGAAGACTTCCCCACAGTTTTTCTACTACTAGCTACAAGACACCCTATATGATATAATAAAACAGCGCTAAAATATACAGTACTTATAAAAGTACAAAGATTACACAAGAAATTTTAGAAAAATCATGTTTATAGTAAAATCAAAATTAAACAGTGGGTGCCAATAAGGAGGTTCCGCGTTTGATTCCCGGAGAGGTTACTATACATATACTATACATATACGTTATTTTCTCAAGCCTGAGCATTTATAGATAAGTGGCCCGTGGCCTGTTGTAATGTAAAAAATAAAAAATAAAAATAATAATGCAAAAAGCGACTGTAACATAAATCTAAATATATAGTAGTCCCGTAAGTAAGAAATTTAAAATATAATACTTTATAATTCAGGTCAATTATATATTCTCTATCCTTTTTTAAAATCATTTTCCATCAATCAATTAGTTTTTTGATACCTGATTCAAAAATAATTAATTTTTGAAGTAATAAAAGATTCAAAGTAGTTTTGTTTGTATCCGCTTTTGTTCGATATTGTTTTTCGCTAAAAAAATGTTTCATGAATCTAAAATGATGACAGTCGCTTGGGACAATACCTAGAGAATATGGTAGATGAGTAAGAACTTCCAAGAAAATTTATTAATTGTTTTTTGCCTTTTCGAAACGCGCTGTCCTGATGTGAAACAATCCTTCCTCGAATTACTCGAAGGGCTGTTTTTTTAGAGTCAGAGCCTCTTTTAAACGATCTAGCTGAACACAAAACGTGTCTTCACATAATCCAATAATTCCATAATTCATGCCCATAATTCAATAATATTTAGTTGACAAATTATGAAATAAAACACTGAACATTGTTTTTTTCCACTATTTTATATTTGAGACTTGTTACACTACATGTTTCGGAAACGTCCGTTTCCTTCTTCAAGTGAGTTAAGACTGAGAGTTTCCAGTGTTAACTCACCTGAAGAAGGAAATAGATGTTTCCGAAACATGTTGTGTAACAAGTCTCAAATATAAAATAGTGGAAAAAACAAAGTTCAGTGTTTTATATCATAATTTGTTAAAAATTGATTTCCACAAACTTAACGCCGAAACGTTCAATTAATATTTATCTGTTATTTTTAATCCATATTCAATATATATATATATATATATATCTTCAAATAATCGATAAATTTTTAAGTTATGTAGTATTTTGTTATATATTTTAAGCTCACCATATTTTAAGCTGCTCATCTCGGCACAGGTTCATCCTAGTGAGGTGAGTGACTGTTTTTCTAGCTAGCATATATTATGTTCAAGGTAAATAAATAATTGTCGCTTTATGTCCATACCTTACAGTACCGCGCAATATCGCGTAACTCCACTGCCATTATTATTTTAGTGTCGAAAATATTTAAAAAAATCAACCATTGTTGACGATACTGAAGGAATACTATAAATGGCTGGTTCAAAACAGAAGTAATCCAAATAGCATTTTGTTAATATTTAACTGTAATTTCGGATATTTTATACGCACCGTATGTATTACCTAGAAGCGAATCTTGACGTTTCGTTGGATACTTATCCAACGTCATCAGGACGACGATCTTTACCCGCAGAGGTGGAGGTCGGCACGAAGGAGGCATTCTGTTAATGTTGAAATAATGAATAAAAGATGTTTTTGGGAATATTTTAATTGTGTCTAACATATGTATTAAAAGATGTTTGATAAACGATAGATATAAACATAACTTAGGCTTAATGGTAGTGATCCAAGAGCACTTAATGAACTTAGATCACATTTGCAGTAAAAAAAATAAGATTTTAACACTAAACAGAGTCAAAAAAAGAGTTTGTTCAAAAAAATACTGAATTGCACTTTCGTACAAACTTAATTCACACCCAGGGAGTCCAAAAAGTGACTTAGCTTAGTTTTGCCAAAAATGCTACTTGGATTAGCTAAATATCTTTAGTTTACAAAAAGTTATGCATTTGACCAAATGTAAGAAATAAACGCAATGTCGTATAATTACCCACCCATTTTAAATAGTTTCACAATTTGTACTAACAATATTGGTTAAGGTTTAATTTAAATACCACGTATGGCAACCTATATTCCAAAACCGAAAATGGTCTCATTAATATTGTATCATATAATTGGACAATGCAAAACCCGTTACCGCCCGGTGCAATATTCAGCGGCGCAGCCGCCCTAATTATAGTGACCTTTCCAGAAATACCGGAACCCCTCGAATTCCATCCAATTCATCAAAACTAAATGATTGTATATTCTGGTCCCTAGCCGTTTGACATGACGTTACTTGCTCTATAATTATAGTATCGGATGTGAGCCCAAAACGGATATGTAATTATTTTTCTAACACAAATAAACCTATAATTATTATAGAATACAAAACGTGAATACTCACAACTGTAGTTAATTAAACAGGTATAGAATCTAGCAGTCGTAAAATGTCAAACGTAATGTGTAAAAATAAAATCAAAGTTATTTATATTAAAAAATGATAACCCTGTGTACTTTCACCATTTGTCATTTATAACAATTAGAACGTTTTCGATGTTAATGACGTTGCGAAGAGACTGCATCAGCATTAAAAAATGCCTACCTGAATGGTGAAAGAGTAGGGCCGATATGGGAGCTTTTTCTGGTAGAATGGTCCTGTGTCTGTGGTGGGTCCCACCTCACATCCACCTCGTGTAAGAAAACACAATGGAGAAGTTTCATGATGTTTATAATAATATATTTATCTTAATGGAATTAAAATATAAATAAAAACCAATAAGCCAGAGATTTTTTTTTTTAAATCTGTCAATAAATGGCTGAGAAATAGATTATTTAAGTTTACGTATTTTAGCGCGGGACGACTGTGGCCTGTGCCGCCTGTGACGTCATTTGACCTATTCGAGATCTTCGCACCACAGGCACTAAGTGAACACGAGCCTCGTCGTCTAGGTCAAGTGACGTCACAAGCTGAACCGTCGCATGAAACCAAATTATTTTTATAACGCAACTTTAAAGTCCCATAACTCTTTTATTTGTGGAGATATTTTAATGATTCTTTTATGTTTTTGTATGATTTTTGTTTTTTTTTATTATCAATCTATAAAAAATAGAAAATTCTTCATTGTGGTATCCTAAGCAGTTAAAATCTCTAAAAATATAAGTTGAAAGGGAAAATAAAATAATTATGGTGTTACAGTTCACAAAAAAATACGTAAATTATTCTTTAAATATTTCAAAATGTTTTCAGCGCTTCTACGGGGCTTTAAAAATAATGGAGCTAAACACTTTAGATAAACACCCAGGCTTAAGAAAATCATATAGATGTAACGTGACCTCACCAAGAATCGAACATGGGACCCTCGGTATGAGAAGCCAGTGTCTTACCTACTGGGCTACAGTTTTTTCGTCAACGGTATATTAAAAAAGCGGCCCCCATTGTCCGGTGGGCATGACACTGGCTTCTCATACCGGGCGTTCTGGGTTCAATTCCCGATAATATATAGGTATATGTGATTAACTCAAATCTGGAGTGTCTTGTGACGTCTTTTGCTACAGTAATTGGGCACCACGGCCCCATGTTGTAGCTTAACAAAAATAAAATACATTAAAAACGGTTTGCACTCTATCACAATGCTTCAAATTCACCTACATCAACGAATGAAGAGGGCTTTGTCTTATGCACTCTGTATTCGGAGTACAAATTATTATGCACTCTAATTACATTGTTTAACAGAGCTAATCCACAATACTTCACAGATGGATTTCTGCCTTGGTTATGAGTCGACAATGTTCATGCAACCGTGAACTAATATCAGTAGTTATGAAGTTATGTGTTACATCAAAGATTACATTTTTTTTTAAATATTACTAACTTATATAAAATATGAAATATTTATTCCCTTTAATAAAAGTCAAATAAAATTTAAAACCAAATTTATTTATCAATTAGAAAGACATACAGAAAAATCAAACGAAAAAATATTTGTAATTTATAGAATTAAATTTTGTTTACACCACTTTTTTATTATATAAAAATTTCAACATATTTCGAAGCCAATGGCTTCTTCGTCAGGATAACAAAAATAAAATTAAAAAATCGAAGTATAGATAATCAAAATATTAAAAAGTTATATATGGAAAATGAATAATATAAAGTACCTACTTAACATGAAAATAAATTTATATGGTACTATTTGCAAAAAAGACCTGAGTCTTTATAACATTAACACTCTTTCTTATTTCCAAAATTTCTAATTTATCAAACTGTGATTCTGTATAATTTGTATGTAAAATTTGTAAATTCTTATTAACATCAAAAGAATGATCCATAGCCAAAAGATGGTTAGGAAATCCGGAAAAATTATCACTATTTAAACACCTTAAGTGTGCCTTAACTGCTATCTAACTTTTCAAAATTCTTCTATCTACACGTTTTTCCTACTAATCAACAAATCTATTTAACTCTACCGGGTTTCGAACCACGGATCTCCTTCCTACCGGGCAGGTTGCGTTTATGCCCAATGGAAACGCTTCATAGCGCCTCTAGATTTTCCGTGAGCAAATGCTTCAAATTCACCTACATCACGATGAAGAAGGGCTTTGTCCTTATGCACTCTGTAATTCGGAGTCGAAATATATGCACACCGTCTAATTACAACATTGTTTAACAGAGCTAATGCCACAATACTTCACGATGATTTCTGCCTTGGTTATGAGTCGACAATTTTTACATGCAACCGGGAACTAATTATCAGTAGTTTGAAGTTATGTTGTTACAATCATAGTTTACATTTTTTTTTAAATATTTCTATCACAATGCTTCAAATTCACCTACATCAACGAATGAAGAGGGCTTTGTCTTATGCACTCTGTATTCGGAGTACAAATTATTATGCACTCTAATTACATTGTTTAACAGAGCTAATCCACAATACTTCACAGATGGATTTCTGCCTTGGTTATGAGTCGACAATGTTCATGCAACCGTGAACTAATATCAGTAGTTATGAAGTTATGTGTTACATCAAAGATTACATTTTTTTTTAAATATTACTAACTTATATAAAATATGAAATATTTATTCCCTTTAATAAAAGTCAAATAAAATTTAAAACCAAATTTATTTATCAATTAGAAAGACATACAGAAAAATCAAACGAAAAAATATTTGTAATTTATAGAATTAAATTTTGTTTACACCACTTTTTTATTATATAAAAATTTCAACATATTTCGAAGCCAATGGCTTCTTCGTCAGGATAACAAAAATAAAATTAAAAAATCGAAGTATAGATAATCAAAATATTAAAAAGTTATATATGGAAAATGAATAATATAAAGTACCTACTTAACATGAAAATAAATTTATATGGTACTATTTGCAAAAAAGACCTGAGTCTTTATAACATTAACACTCTTTCTTATTTCCAAAATTTCTAATTTATCAAACTGTGATTCTGTATAATTTGTATGTAAAATTTGTAAATTCTTATTAACATCAAAAGAATGATCCATAGCCAAAAGATGGTTAGGAAATCCGGAAAAATTATCACTATTTAAACACCTTAAGTGTTCCTTAACTCTAACTTCAAAATTTCTACACGTTTTTCCTATATAAAAATATTTAACTGCTACCGGGATTCGAACCACGGATCTCCTTCCTATCCGGGGCAGGTGCGTTATCCAATTACGCTATAGCGGCCTCTTATATTTCCGTGAATGTATCGACCTTATCTGCAAGTCGCATTTATTAATAAATTAACATTTATTATCCATTTTTAGAGCAATCCACTTTTTGTGGTACGGTAGGCACAAATTTCTTTATGTTCTGCTGCTAGGGGACGCCAGAATTAACCGTTAAATATTTTTTTTATTTTTGGACACATTTGATACATCACACATATATTTATTATATTCAAGAACACATTCTTATTGTGAAGTTGCAATGTTTCAGAATAAAGTTCTGTGAAATTTAAAACCAAATTTTTAAAACAATTTGAAAGACATACCTACATACATAAAGACATACCTAAAATTTGGTTTTAAATTTAAGAGAACATTGTTCTGAAAAAATGCAACTTCACAATAAGAATGTGTTCTTGAATGTAATACAAATAAAATGATATTAGGTCATGGTTGCTTGAACATTTTTACTAACAATAGAGGCAGGAATCTACCTATAAATTATTGTGGACCAGCTCTGTAATACTTTTTATATATAGTGTTACGGATTAGCGGAATTGAGATCAAAATGAAACACTAGAAATTTAGAAACAGAAAGAAATTGATTTTTTTAAATATAAACAGACACTGAACACAATAACATCATTTTAATGCTATTTTGTAAATCGTACTAATCGCTGTACAGAGAGAATATAGAATATTCTACAAACAGGTAGGCACTCTTTATTCGTTCCTTTTCGTCTATAACTTTATCCACCTCTTTTTCTGTGATTAATCACATAATTTGCTATTATTCACTCATTTCTATCAATTTACCATATGTCAAACAAAAAACCGTCTTTAGCGCAATGCCGCTGCGCATTTATAAATATTCAGTTTTGTCGAAACTTCTAGTATATTTAGCATATTCCCACTCTTGCTAAGCTCTGAGCTAGCACATCTACATTAATTCTTTATATATATATGCATGTTGCTAGAGTAGCTCATATATACTTCTGATTGGGATATTGGACAGTGTTTGAAATAAGCAATTTATTGCTTTTTTGTGTTTTGTATCAAATATTCTTTTAGTAATTCATTAAAAATAAATTTAAAAATATAAAATAAAACAAACAGGGGGGTGGAAACCCACAGACTAACATTTTTAACGAATTTTCTAGCACAAACCTGAACAATATAAATGACATGCATCAGTTTGACAGAGACAAGTGGAATATTCTTGAGTACTATTATATTCTAGCGAATTAAATTAATGCGAATTACAGAATATTGCCCCAGTTAAGTTCGTGTCCATTGAACATTCCGTTTTAAATAATAGTTTAATTGTTTTTATGTGATGCGTTTTGTCTCTCAACGCTGCGATGCGTGACAATGATATAATGTAGGAAGTGGGTGATTCCATTACATAAATATATCAATATCACTCCGAATCAATCCGCGTCGTATTCAATTTAAGCGGCTCATGGTCGGCATCACCTACGCACTCTTCACAGCTGATCCAATTACTGTTCTGCGGTTGACTAATTTATCCAAACCACCCTGTATTTTATAACCATTTAATACATTCCTATAATTAATTTTCTAAAACATTCGAATAATTCCTTTAATAATAATTATAACGGCATCAAAGAGAACATTACGCCGGAGAAACAAGCGAACGGAATAGAGTTGATGCAATTTCCGAAAAAAGGAGGAATAGGAATTCAATTCAATTCAATTCAATTTATTTAATAATATATACATTACAAACTAATTGTTCAAGGCATACATATTATGGAAGAATATATCAAAATAAAAATATTTAATAAATTAAAAATAACATAAAATCTGGTCAAAGGTGTAGGAAAATCCCGCTTCGGAAAACTCCCTCAGACACATGGAATATATCAATACCCAAAGCGATTTTGTTCAGCATAGCTGTGGCTCTTCCAACAGGCATAACCATCGGCAGGTTGGTCCTGTATATTGGAATGTGAAACAATCTATGCTGACGATGTCTAATGTAATTATCAGGAACATACAAACCAATGCTCTGCATAATTTCAGGATTATCGATCATACCGCGCAACAATCGATAAAAATGTGTAATCAAATACACATTCCTTCTAGTCTCTAGACTATTGTAGTCAAGCAAACCCTGGAGAAACTCGGTTGGGTAAAGCCAAGGATAATGCCCGTACTCTCTCATGTAGAGATATCTCAGAAACTTATTTTGGATTTTCTCCACCATAAGAGAGTACTTGCCCTCATGTGACCCCCAGATCATCGAGCCACTCTCGAGTCTACTCCGCACCAAGGAGTTGTAAAGAGTTCTCAGTACGGAATAAAGTTTATGCGATTTCCGAAAAAAGAAGGAATAGGAACGGAAAGGAGCAAGATCCGTCTCTCAGAACCCTTCTGCCCAAAGGATGCACGGACACAACTTGTGGAACTTACGGTGTGCGGTTCTAGAATGGGGCTCCTCAGCCACGCTCGGACACACCGATAAAATACGAATAATTAAAGAAACAAAGAGAAACAAAATAATTATTTAAAAAAAAATTACATTTTATACATGTAGGCCTGCCATCTCTGCTCACACCAACAACAGGTCCCAAAATGGAACAGAATGCGTCCGTCAATGCGGTACCCTAACACCACGTCAGCAGCATTTCCGAGCGCACTTCGCGACATCGAGTATCTTAATAGAAAATAGGACTTTTTTGCTTTGTTATACTTTTATAAAATTAATTAAATTCAATGTGAATCTATGGGTGTAGGATTTTTTTAATATTATCTGTGAACCTTATTGCCTACAATATTCCACAGAATGCTCAGAAGTTGATGCATATTCATTTATCGTTTTTGAAAACTGATTTGTAACATAAATAAAAATGAAAAAAACAAAACATGTTATGTACAACTATCATTCGGGATTTAGACAACGTGATATAAGAGGAATAGATCAAATAAAACTGCAGTTTCATGAAAAATCATATACTTATCTGCAGTTCAATAAAAAAATTAAGAAATAAGACTGGAAAATATATAAGTAAAAATAATGCTTAGAAAATATTTCTGGTCTAAATTATACATTACAATTTTACAAAATTGTTGAATATTGTTTTTAAATTAGATCATTTGTGTGCATACGTATGCAATAATTATGTAAATAAAAAATGTAAAATCGTTAATATTATACCTAAAGAAAAGAAAAACGAGCGAGCCATACAGTAGTTGCGTATGATGTGTATTTGACATCTCACAATTAAACATATCAATTGAGCAGCGACAGAAATTAACATCAAAATTTAGAAACGCTAATACCTATATATTTATTAATTAATAAATACAAGTAACGATAATGTATGTGCATTTATTTATTATTGAATTTTGACGGACTAGGTAAGTATCGTATATATCTACATACACATTTTGTTTAGAAATGTGTTTGGTCAATTATATGTTTTTATTTATTTTCATAGATGGCGGCAGCGTGCCGCCATACATATTTTATGAAAACTTTGAATAAATATTTCAAAGTAATCACATAAATTACATAAAATTTGAGAATGTTAATCTTTAAGGGTAGTTTTTTTTACATTAATGTAAAAAAAAAGTATTTATTGGATTGTTTCGAAGATATAAGCCAAAATATATCAAAGTTACAACATCCACACACTTGACACCAGCCACGTAACCTATATACAAAATCAGAAGCGTTGGCTGTTGAAAGTGTGCGTCTTCGCTGTGATTTGTTTATAAACGATGATTCTCTTTACATCGCGCGTGCTCCGCGCTTCTCATTGGTTAAATGAAATAGCACGCGCTTCTCTGGCGTCTTATTTAATATTACGCATTCCCACGTCCATTTTCACGAAATCACTGCCACAGATTGCAGGAAAGCGAGAGAAAAGATGTTTCACAACAAAAATGTAAATTTGTTAATATTAGACCTAATGAAAAAAAATCACGTGTAAACTTGACGCAATATAATATAAGTATAAAACATTTACAGAACGTTGAAAATTTGTCACAGGCATTTTATATGACGCCAGTACCAATCGATAATTCATCCACTTCGTGTCTGTTGAAATCTCGCCGATATCCACAGTGAGGCTGTATTTTTTCTCACATCTTTTCTTTTATTTAACTCTGGTTGACATTTTCTGGTCACTTACTCCTGTAAGCCTCTTTTAAGTCTGAAAGATTGCTATTTTTAGACGTTTTGGTCCTCGAAAAATCTTTCGGAATATCGCTTTTATTTTCGCTGATTTTTCGTGAATCCTGACAAAAAAATATCTCAGAAAGATGAATATCATCGCTTTTCGCTTTTGAGATAAGCCGGTTCTAATGAAAAATATTTTTGACTGTCTTATAAAAAAACAAGGTAGACAAGAGATTAAAAAATATTCAATGTACCAGCCATACATAAACCGTCAAAAATGTGAGACTTGTTATGTTTGAATTTCAGCTTTACGTTAATTGGATATCTTTATGTCCTTGTGCTGTACAAATAAAAACACATAATTCTCTTCTGTAAAGCTTTTTTATTTTCAAATTTCTTTTTATATGTAAGGAAATTTTATTTATTTCATATCCCAAAAATTTTCTTGTATCCTACTTAACTTGAAATTCAAATCAAAATCATAGTACATTTATGTTAATATTCGACATTGTTACATAGAGAAAAGAAATATTAAGAAAATCATGAAAAAATCAGAAATATATTTATACCTCGTTATTTATTTTTTATAGCTCATTATTTGCGAAAACTTGTAGAGTTAGTGATGGACACTTTTACATAAAGAATTGAATTTTTCATTTTAGTGCCTCATCATTACAAGCATCAGGGACGGACATTGTTATATAGAAAATTATGCATTTTGGTGACTGTGCATTGTTTATTCGTTTGTTATTATTGTTAATGTAGTCATTGTTTATTCGTTTGACACAATATTTTGAAAACTAATATACCTAGATTGTTGGTATAAAATATAAAATATAAAATATAAAATATAAAATATAAAATATAAAATATAAAATATAAAATATAAAATATAAAATATAAAATATAAAATATAAAATATAAAATATAAAATATAAAATATAAAATATAAAATATAAAATATAAAATAT
>JADDOH010020691.1:0-16603 GCA_016648135.1 Agrypnia vestita | reverse complement strand
TGTTACCCGCCGTATCTCAAAGCATAAGTATGCAAAATTTGAATTGAATCGGACAAACGGTGTGGATTTGTATAGAGAACAGACAGACAGACAGACAGACAGACATACAGACAGACAGACAGACAGACAGACAGACAGACAGACAGACAGACATCGAGTTTTATAGGTATATATATTAAAGAGTCGTTCGCCTTCATACAAGTTAAATAAAATGACAAAAACTTTGCAAAAAAACACTTTTCAAATTTCTGCTTTTAATACGGTTTTATTAATTTTATTTGTGTTGTATCAAAGCCTATTAATTTTAATAATCGATATAAATTATTTTCTTGGTAGTCCAATGTTTTACAGAAAATAAGTCAGAAATATTGAAAAAAAATGCAAACCTTGATCGCGTATCCCCTATACTATTGATATTTCACCCAAAGTTAAAGAATATTTTATATTCGAAATTGAATGAAGAATACTCCCCGAAGCCTTTGCTACTAGTTCAATTCAATTCAATTTATTTAATAATATGTACATTACAAACAAAGTGTTAAAGGCATACATATTAGAAAGCATATATCAAAATAAAAAAAATTATAAATAACATAAAATCTGGAGAATCTCATTTAGGAGAATCCCGCTTCGGAAAATCCCCTCAGACACATGGAATATATCCAATACCCAAAACGATTTTGTTCAGCATAGCTGTGGCTCTTCCAACAGGCATAACCATCGACAGGTTGGTCCTGTATATTGGAATGTGAAACAATCTATGCTGACAATGTCTAATGTAATTATTAGGAACATACAAACCAATGCTCTGCATAATTTCAGGATTATCGATCATACCGCGCAACAATCGATAAAAATGTGTAATCAAATATACATTCCTTCTGGTTTCTAGACTATTGTAGCCAAGCATACCCTGGAGAAACTCGGTTGGGTAAAGCCAAGGATAATGCCCGTACTCTCTCATGTAGAGATATCTCAGAAACTTCTTTGGACTTTCTCCACCATAAGAGAGTACTTGCCCTCATGTGGTCCCCAGATCATCGAGCCACTCTCGAGTCTACTCCGCACCAAGGAGTTGTAAAGAGTTCTCAGTACGCGGGTATTCTCGAAAACCCTGGCAGTACGCAGAACAAATTCTAACATTCTCAAAGCATTACCACTGATCGTCTCCATGTGATCGTGAAATGTTAGGTTACTTACAAATCTAACACCTAGATCTTTAACATTTGATGTTCTTGTCAGATTTTGGTCGTTCATTTTGTAGCGAAAAAATAGATTTTTTTGGGCCCTAGTGAAGAAGGATGTAACCGAACACTTGGAAACATTAAACAAAAGTTTATTTCGTCTTCCCCATTCACATAGTTACGAGACACCCTATATAACATTTTCCTCGCCGCGCAGTTTTCTATTCAATTTTCCATCGAGTCATTCTGTTCCACTATTCACGTCTTGCACGACATTCTACGGCACCTTCATCATTTTCACGTTGCGGTGCGCCGCCACGTTTTACGGGACAGAGTCAACGAGCGCTGCAGCATTTTTATACGTTTTCAGCTTAGAAGGGAGAAATTATTTTCCTTTTTACTCCCTTTATATTAACTTGTGGCGTTTGCTTGTCTTCTTGTCTGACGAAAAAACTTTGGATCCATTTTAAACCCCTTTCCCGTGATCCAATTGAGCTGAAACTTTGCAAGCAGACTCGTGGATCAAGAAGATCTATCAAATTTTCGTGAAAAAGAAATAAATAAAAATTTGGATTTTTCAAATTTTTCATACAACTTATTAAGTTGTATGAAAATATTTCAACGCGTCTGGTAGACGCGAAACCTGATTATAGTATAATTTTGGATTTTTGGAAATTTTAATGTTTTTTTTCAAAAGTTTGATTACTACCAACGGCGGCCCGATAACGTCACGGAATATTTGAAATTTGCATTACTCCGTCGGTAGATACAATAGGTACTTCACTACGAATTTCGAAAATTTATGACAATTGGTTCACAGATGACAGCACACTTTGGTTTTTTGGGAAGAAATCAAATAATAAAGAGATATTTTTAGAGATTTCTGACATATTCTGTCTAGACATGTTTCATTTTCAGTCAATCAATTATTTTATTACATGATGTTAAACTTGATTTACAAAGAAAGGGAGTAAAATAAAAACGTGGTTTTTATGGGTTAGTTTTTTACTCCCTTTTTTTTAACTCATAGCGTCTGCGGTTTGTTGTCTGCCGAAAAAACTTTGGATCGATTTTTAACCATTTTCCCGTGATCCAATCGAGCTGAAACTTTGCAGGCATACTGCGGCATTGTTAAAAATGATATAACAAATTTTTTGTTTTAAAAAAATTTAATAATTATAGTATAATTTTAGATTTTTCGAAATTTTAATGCTTTTTTTCAAATTGGAATCAATACAAATGAGTAATGACCCCGACGTGTGCAGTAGGCACAAAACCTGATTCAATGAGAAAGGGAGTACAATAAAAACTTTAATATTGCTGCTTTTTCTTTTATACCCCACGTATGGTATTTTAATATTTCGTTTAATTTGCTTTATTTATTTCTTATGCTTTGTTATCTCTTTGGTTATTTAATTTATCCCGTGTTATTTTCTTTGAAATGAATTACTCATAAACAGTGAAGAGGTTTGTGCAGTTTCCTCGCCGCCCCGCAGGAGGGCTTAGCGAGGAAACCGCTTCAGCATTAAAACAATATCAATCTGGATGACGAAAGTGTAGGGCTGACAGGAGCACTTTTGTTCGTAGAACGGCCCTATGTATGAGGTGGGTCCTACTTCACTACTATTGTTTTGTGAGGAGTCCCTCTCATCAAAGTTCAAATAAAATTGATATTTTTAATTGACAGAGCTTTTTTATTTTTTGTTGCATATGCCACGCAAACAGCTGTCAATATATCAATTGGTCGCCTCAATCACCGTATTTAACTGCACTTTTTTTTCTTAGGGTTTTATTCAAAAAATGGTTTACCGTAATAAGCTAATAGCTATTCAGCAGCTGAGCAACAACATAAAAATTATTCAGGAAATTTCAAAAAATATTCTGAAAAATATTGGTTAAAATTTTGCAGCATACAGTTAAAAAGTTTGGGCCAAAAGTAGTTGAAACTCATTTGCCATATGTAGTGTGTGTTATTCGGATTTGTAAATTAAATTTGTTTGTTCGTGTAGCAATTGTTATCTGGGACGTTTTAAATGAGAGTGGTATTTTTAAGTATATTTGTCTTATATCGAAAACATCGAAGTTATTGAAATTTTCGTCTGTCCTTTTTACTATTGATGTTTTAAAATTAATTTTTATAACAGTTTTTCAAGTTGCAATAACTCATCGTATATAATATCGTTCTTTACCCTGTTATGATATCGTTACTTTAGAGATAAAACTCCCTAAGCGCAATATTAGCCACAATAAGTTATGAGTACAAAAATTCATATTTTTTCCATCTCTATCCCAAGTAAAAATAGGTAAGTGAATATTCCGGATAGTTATTTAGTAGTATAGAACTTATAGAAGACAAAATTATAGAAATATATAATTTGAACATTTAAAATAATTTTAAAATCATATTTTGAATGTTAAATCTCATCATTTCAAAAGTCTTCTAATGTTATTAAGTGAGTTTTACTATTCTATAATCGACTGACAAATTGCGAAGTAGGTACATAATTTTTTTGGAATTTCATATTTAAAAAGTTTCTAATATTTCCCTTAAACTAGTATAAATTACTTTTTCTTTAAACACAGCAAAATTATCTTGTGGTGACATTATAATTATAATTTATAGAAATTAACTTTGTATACACCACTTTTTTATTGAAAAAAATTCAACATGTTTGGGTCCGCACAAGTGGGCAGAAGCGCGTGCGCTCTTTCTTTCATATTAGCTAGAGTCGGTACGCAAACGTAGATATCTAGATATAATAATTTCGTTGCCTGTCTGTCCCGTAAGTCCGTAACTTCCTGAAATTCACAACTAAAAAACGAAATTACATGGCTGGAGAAAGACTTCCACCTCGAACTCGCGGACGCAGCAATTTACCGACATAGCCACCACCGCATCTTCATGGCGCGTCAAAAGTATATTTTATATATACTACACATTATAAGAGCTTAGATAAGATACGAACCATTAATTTACGTCGCCTGCGTTGGATGTTTGACAGACTTTTTATTTTATTATGTATAAATAAATAATATGTTACGTGATTATTCACGGGTGCATGGCTTGTGCAATAAAAAGTGATAAATCTGAATAAATCTTTTCACTAAAGCAAATCCGTATTCCCAAAGTGGGAATACGCGGGGAAGTGCAGTGAGAACAAGAATCATGACTTTTTTTGAGCATACATTTTGAAAAGAAACCGAAATAAGAAATGTATGCTAATATTCTGCCACATAAATACTTAAATTCGATTTTTTTGCCAAATAAGTCATGCTTCTTGTTCTCACTGCACGCTCTTGGGAATTCTCCTATTCATCACAGTTGTTTAAATTAATCATGTAATGAACTCGATTTTTTGATACTGTCATATAGCTGTTTGATTTTGCAAAAAAAAATAAAATTAAAAACTATCAAAATGATCTGCGTGTCACTAATTGGTATTGCATTACATTCACGCCGTTTTTCCATTCGCATCACGACCCGGTCGCCATCTGTGGACGGCAATAAAAAATGCAAAGTTTCAGGGGTGCCGAAAGTGAAAATGGATTACGAAGGAAGGGGCGGAGGAAGATGCGAATAAGATCTATTTCTAATGAAAACCATCCCGGGAACAATATTATTGAAACGCGATAAGGGCGCAACGATGTGGCCTGCATAACAAATACTTTAATTTCAACAAACATGTATACCTACACAGATATAAATTTATCAAGTATACGCGTCCGCTGAAGAAACTCTCTACGTGACCAAAATTATAAATATCAGCTCTATTGTCTCTTCAATAAAGTTTTAATTTAAGTGTTAATAATATATCAACATAGACACAATAATAAGAATAACGTGACTTAAAAAAAAAATTATTTAATTAAGATAAACTAGCTGTACACTCGTGAAAAATCATCGGACGTGAAATGGTTCGCGTTTTTCTAAGCCCTAGTACATTAATTATATTTAACTAGCTGGGCCCGCGCGGCTTTGCACGCGTAGATTTTTAGTACACTGTTTGGATTGTCATTTCACTTTCGCGAACCTTCTAGAACATTATCCTTCCAAAACTTTCAAGAAATTTATCAAATGTGCAAGGAACCTTCTAGACACACCAACACATTATGCCACTCATATATATATATATAACTTTCGGGAATTTTCTAGAATCTTCTTCTTCCAGAACTTTCTAGAGCAGGTTTTTCCGGAACCTTCTAGACTCACCGACACAATCGGCGCGCTTATTTTGAAACAATCTGAAGCATTTGCGGCCTTCCCATAACAAAACAATGTGCTAGAAAGCACATTTTCGTCACCCACTCCCACCCACGCACAGCCACCCCCACCAAACTCGCATATTATCGATGTGATACCAATATATCCACCATTGTGGTGGTTGTTGCTACAAAAGTCTCACTGAGACGAAGCTATTTATATGAGAAATATGTATGGAAGTATTTATGTATGATGGCCCAGGGCTTAGAACCTGCGTAAGTGATTACTCTATACAATGCAATGTTCACCAATTCCAGGGTAAGAACATCCACGCATTACGAAATTTTTTAATGTTGTTTCTACCTATGTTCCAAATTGAAATCTTCCACACGTGTATATATTTGGAGGGACTGCTAGAGACATCTGTAGTCCTTCTCACGAAATAGAATACATAGACTTCACAGCTGATAATGATACCTCCATATTTATTTATATTGTTAAAAATTATTTTCTCACAGAGACGAAGCTATTTACAGGGGAAGGTATGTACTAAAGTCTTTGGGTGTTTATAGGGCAACTTTTTATGTTATATGACATACACATAATATGTGGCGTAAAGATACAAACTTTTAACCTTTCCCATATTAGTAGCTTCGTCTCTGTGAAACATAAAATTTATCTTAATTAAATTAAATCACTTGGAATCATTTTTTTAATCCACCGAGCGATTGCTTTGTAATAAGTAATAAATACACCCTTCAGAGATTTAAGGCAATATTTTTAAGAAATAATCCTTCGCATCTCCCGCCCCCGCAAAACGTGGAGCAACAAATTTCTCGGGAGAACATAATAAATTAATTATTCAAAAGATTATTTTCTTAATTAAAAGTTCCTACTGAATGCAGCATCTGGCTACTACAGAATATTAAATAATCTCAATTGACCATTTATTAAGAAAATGTCGAAAAAATTTATAATTTTATTATCTTCTATATTTTAAAAAAGCTCAACATATTTTAATGAACCATATTGTTTCGTGTTTTTTGTGCCGAAATTTAATTTTTTGATTTTAAATGCTGATATGAAATTATTGAATTTAAATAAATTTATGGGGGATTTGAATTTGTAAATGTCGCCAATTATTGATATTACGCGAAGGATTGCCTATAGCTTCTGTGTATAGTTTTTTGGGATATTCTGCCGTGTATATTTGACCTCTCTAGCCAACTTTTTGGATCCCATTGCAGTCCATCATCAGGCCTGATTTGATGAGTGTGTGAGGATGTGTAGGTTGAGTATTGGCTTGCAATACCGTACCGAAGTCAGAAATTTTTGATTGCCTTTGATTGAAAAGTATGTCATGATGTATTTATAGTTCTTTTTAATACAACAAATGGCTATTATAGAATTTTCAATAATCTCAATTGATTATTTGCTAAGAAAACGACAAAAAAAATGTCGGTATTCGATAATGAGATAATCCGGATACGAAATGAAAATAAAATTAAGATAAGTATTAAAGATGTCTTAAGAGAGACGCAGCTATTTTTTTATATGGAAAAATAGGTATGAAAGTCTTTCTTTTAGTGTTTATAGGGCTTATGACCTATCGTACAGCTGGTTTAAGTGATCACTTTATACAATTTAACGTTCCCAATTCCACCCATGATCTATCTATGCCTATCACATCTATCAAATTTTTGGAAATTTTATATATCGTAACATTTTTTTTAAATAGAGATGCAAACACAGAATACGTGTCACATCAGTATTTGTACTATTTCCAAAGTAAGCTAAACGCTTGTGCTATGAAAACAGCACTAACTTGCTGGTCTGGAGTGAGGTTCGAACCCGCGACATTCGGCTCACGATCAGTCCTAACTACAAGATCAACAAACTACTCATCACATTGTACACCTTATTCCATATATGAGTTGTATTTTTATTACCGCCCTCTGTGGTTTGAAAATTTGTCCTTCCCATTTACATGTATAGATTTCGCCCTTGGTACATGATATCTTTATTTTTATTTGGAGTTTTAAAGCTTTTTTTTGTATGCTTATAGCATTCTACTTCAAAAAGACCATACCTACTTTCCCATATAAAAAAATAGCTTAGTCTCTAGTCTTCCCCGAAAGTCATCATGAGCCATTGCATCTGAAATAATATTGTATTGTTGTTTGTATTTTATACCTAGTATTCGGTTAGGGTCGTATTAAAATAAATAAACATTTTTTTTTTTTTTTTCTTCAAATGTAGCAAATTTATTTTGTGGTAACATAATTATAATTAATATAAATTAACTTTGTTTAAACTACTTATTTATTGAAAAAAATCAACATGTTTCAAAGCCAATGAAGAAGCCATTGGCTCTGAAACATGTTGATTTTTTTCAATAAATAAGTGGTTTAAACAAAGTTAATTTATATTAATTAAATAAACATTTATTTTGATTTTCAAGAATATAAAAAAAATCGTGTCATTTATTTCAATATGATTTCATAAAAGTTGTAGATATCAGTTTAATTGCGTAAATGGTGACTAAGCCGCGAAGCTTCACCAGCTAACCAAAAGCTTATTTTGGAGCGGAGATGGTTAATATTATCACGAGAGTCTAAAACAATAAGAACTTCACATAGTCGATGTTGTTTCTGGATGAATTAAGAATAGGCTAGTCTACCCCGAAATATTTCAGAATACCGGTCTTTATAAATACGCGGCGGCATCTTGCTATACACACAGTCGTTTTGACAAGCGAGACGAGACCATAGAATGTGAAAACAGAAACAAGAAGCGACCACTGCGACCAGCAACAATAAATGTATAAGTGCCTACTTATGTATTTGTAAAAAAATCTCGAGTGATGAGTGCAAAATAGGGGTGAATTAAGGAACACTGCTTCGATTAAATTCATGTCTGTTGATAAGGGTCACAACCCCTTGCGTTCTAGACGTATACATCGAGCCGGCACCCACCAATCAGAGACTCGATTCGTGTAACTAGGCTCTAGCCTCTAGCAAGTGCGACCACGCTTTCACCGAAAACCGTAGCCATCGCACGCGATACTTGATATATGTTATCAACGCCACCTTTGTAAATTTGTATCTTTAAATCAATTCACACCCTGTATTCATCTACCTATCATGCCTCTGCTGACCCGCACTATGCGGGCACTCACACAATATACGTCACGTGCCAATACGAAGGATGTGTCTCTGAACGGGTGGTCATATCCTCCCTCGCAGAACACATAGACATCACACCTAACTCGCCAAAAACTTTAATTAATTTCATGTGTTTGATTTGTCTCCCATATCCACGATCTCGTGGCAACATATATATAATACATAGTTATCGTAAATAAACAACAGCTATATTAACAGCAATAAATATACAACGTAGGCTGTCTTAACTGTAGCTTAGTCGAAACGTAATAAAAAAAAAATACAAATCAAATAACTTTTATGATACCAATATCCCGAGAAAACAAATAAAAGAGGGCGACACCAAACACAGTAACAATATTCTTGAAAGTGTTTCAATCTATTTTCCCGAGTATTTCATCTTTCTCCTCCAATAATAAAATGGATGGTGAATAAGTTTTTCGTTTGAAATAAAATATATCCGCGACCTCTGAGAGGTCCCAATAAACCGATTCAAAAAAGTCCGTTTGTTTTCCAATTCCATTTTTCTATTCAAATTCTATATCCGGCTGTTAATTCAATTGTTTTTCGCCCGCGCCGGATATCGCTCCGCAGCATATGAAATAAGCGACCGTGTTTTATGGTTCTATGAATAAAATAAAGGTTTTTAAATTATATTTAGTTGTGCTGTGCTGCAACCACTCGTTATCACTCACTTTAACTAAAAATTATAATACTTCTTTTGGAAGAATCTTGATTTATAAATTTATTGGAAACTGATATTAGACATTTAGCTTCAACGATCCGCGCACTCGTTTTACTAATATTTAATTTATTAATATTTAATTGTATTAAAAGTTGTGTGATAGTGACGCTCAAACCCGTCATTTAAACCGGTTAAATAATAACCGTTCTTTGAATTTGTAATCGTATCTGATTGTATCAATGATTGGTACCTGATTTTTCGCTAATCAATGAGCAACCGTCGGTACTAGACAACAGATAAATCTCAATTACCAATCATCGATGCGAATCTCAAATAACTCTACGCTGTAGCCGGTTAAAATTATTGACCATCACTAGTGTACTAGTTAGTGTATATTGATACATACAATTTACATTAACTAGTACCGTGATACATTTTTATTTATTTATTATAATATACACGTACGTAATCCCAACTAACTAACTAACCATAACCAGAGAGGATTCTTCTATCTTGGCACACCACTTTTGCTTCGGTTATATTCATACAAATTCTCATGCAAGCTCTACGGTTGTTGAAGCTTTTAACAGGGCCGTCCTCCAATACTAATCCCTTGCGTAATCCCAATTATAATAATTTCATTTTCTGTCCGTCCGTCCATCGTTACTTCGTGTAACGTTCGTAATTTCTTTATAGTTATTTTTATTTTATTTTTTTCTTTATAGTATTTGTTTATTCTTTTTTTCTTTTTTCCGTCTGTCTTTCTGTCCATTAGAGTATTTTTTCTTTTTCTTTATAGTATTTTTTGTTCCATACAGTGAATATAAAAACATGTAAAATATACATCTTAAATTACATATCTATCTAAAAACATCACACATACGCTATACTCGCGTACTTATTAAATTATTGCAAAAGTAATCTCTTAAGGTTTATTTTAGTTTTAGTTTTGATACTGTTGAGAAGTATGTTTTGTAAACTCAGAATTTCAGTGCCTTCTGTTGTAAATATAAAAATTACTTGTTTTTCTTATTACCAACATATCCTTAATCTAATGTCGAATTTTTTAATTATGACTGATTCTATTTATATTTACCATTCCAAAATGCGTTTACTATTATTAAAAAATTAACTCTTTTGTGAATTGAAAAATTTTAACATATTTTTAAAAATTTGTCAGGATAGTCTCAAATTATTTCAGTGAATCTTATGTTATTTAATATTTGCGATTATTTTTATTAATTGATTATCAAGATCGGTTTTAAAAGTCAGCCCGTAGTCACTTAAACCATAGTTAAATTGCGACTCAACCATTGCAAAGTGAAGACAGTACAGCTTCTTGAGATCTGGCAAAATATTACTTTTGACAAGCTCGCTATCAAACAACTGAGACTTGTCAATTGCTCTAGTCCATTACTTCTCCAGGACAAAGCTCATCCACACACCGCATAACGAACTGTCTTCAAATCACAAGAGCGTTGATTGGAAACTCTTTGTCACCCATTTTACTCGTCACACCTTGCACCGACTGATTTCCATTTTTTTAGGAATTTGGATAACTTTTCACGAGGGAAAAATTTCAACTCGGATGAGGCGATGAAAAACGCTTTTAACGAATTCATCGATTCCCGTTCCCAGAATTTCTATAGCATGGGAAACAATGAGCTTCCATTAAAAACGCCAAAGTGCATCGACAACAATGGCCAATGGTTCGATTAATTAAACATATATTTTTCATAAAAGAAAATATTTTAATTTTTCTATATAAAACGACAATAGGCATGATGACAGTATTAAAGAATAAGTGATTTTAGAGAAAAATATTTAAGAAGGATTTAATACACATATCGAGATTAATAAGATTTTTAATAAAATAAAAGTATAAAATTGTGAAATCCGCCATTTTAACTGAAGCACCGGTCAGAGTGAATGACGTCACGCCTCAGTACCCATCACCGTGTCTCTGAACCGTTGCCATAGACAAAATTCAATGTTTACTGAGGCTTGACGTCACGTAGACGAAATGACAGCTGCGGGCGTTTTTGCTCCATATTAAGAATATGTAGATGAAAATGCAATTATTTGCGTAAAAACTTAGTTTATTACTGAAAATGTTATTTTCGGTAATAGTAGACGTGTACCTACAATATAGAATGTTATTTCAAAATCTGTCATCATGCCTATTTCATATACAAGAATGTAAAGATAAAATATGAATCATGTTCAACAAACATATGTTAACCTTAGAAATTTAAAAAAATCTGTTACTGTCGAATTCTTCAACGAAAAATCATATTTTTTATTTTCAAAAGGGTTATCGTTGGATTTGTTTCGGCGAAATCTATCTACAAACATCCCTTTTCACAATTTCTGCTTGTATTTATTTTCCAAAATACTTTAACATCATAACTTCTATCGTCCTGTCTTTATGAGAAATTAATGTATATCGTACGCATAGATGTGCCTTCCTGTGCCTTCTAAGCCTTCAATCATATTTCGTCCCGATCGAAATCACGGTGCACACAAGCTACGGCGTCTCGATGTAGTCTGATCGCGACAATTCGTGCCTTTCACGTAACTGGCAAACATGGCTGATATATTCTAAAGAAACTTACGTCAGTCTAAAAATTATCGTTAACATCTATTTACGTTATATATTTTCTGAGATATAAGCAATATTTCAAAAATATAATTATAAGCAATTTTATATGTTCTGTAACATATTCCCTTAAAAACAATCAAAATATTTAGTTTTTTTGTGTCATATACATGTTTAGAATATTTTGAGTTTCTCCAAATTTATTAAGAACACAATGCTGAATTTTATCCCAAAGGTGACATCATTAATCAAGATGTATTATAGGTATCTCATAAAGATGTATATTTCGTTATGTTGGTTATGTGGGAAAGTAAGTATGGAAATCTTTTTGGGCTAACGAACTATCGTACGACTGGCTTAAGTAATCACTTCACATAATGTAACATTCACCAATTCCACCCCTGATTACATCTATCAAATTATTGAAAGTTGTATATATGTTTTGGAAGATGATTTGATTGATGTGGTAGTCAATCATGGGTGGAATTGGTGAATGTTATACTGGGTAAAGTGATCACTTAAGCCAGTCGTACGATAGGTTCTAAGCCCTATGGATACCCAAAAAGACTTCCATTCCCACTTTTCTATACAACAAAAATATAGCTTTGTCTCTATGAGATATTTATAATGTGTCACATTCATGTGTTGAATAGTATAAAAAGAATGAAAAAGGCAGTGAAATCATTACATATTTAGATTTATTAATGATGAATTAAATTTAATCAAGTCGTTTTTGAAATACGTTTTGTTAATTTTATTATTTACTAATTGTAGCCCGTCAATAATGACGGCACTTTTACATGTCTGTTATAAAGGAACAAGTATTTTTTTATTTATATAAAAAAGAAAAGAAAAGAAAGAAACGAAAAAAAATTACTTCAAAGAAAAAAAAAGAAAAAATTAACGTTTTTTTAAGAAAAAGGCGAAAAAATAAAAATAAATGTGCAGAAAAAAGATTTAGTACAAATTTACTACAAAACGTACAATAAAACAAAAAAAAAAGTTACGGACGTTACACGAAGTTACGGGGATAGACAGACAGACGGACGGAAGGATGACCAGACAACGAAATTATTATAATTGGGCTGTCATTTACATTCTTGTGGTCTTCTAAGTTCAAGCGTAAACTCCACTAATCACCGACCCAGTCTACGATGCTATGAACTTGATTTTGATAACCTTGTATATACGAATATGCATTGGTCTGGCAGGTAGTACAATACATTGCATAACTTAATCGCCTGACGTTTCTTTCTTATTTTCTTCGTGGTTTGTCGTTTCCAGACATCTGCTGAAGAAATATGAATGAGGGTGGTGCAATTTCCCTCGGTATTGGGGTGTTCCAGTCTGGAAAGTTGGGGATTAAATGTCAGTTGTTCTGGATAATCCAGCTCTCTCCCTCCAACGCCTAATGTGGCAAATGCTTTGCTGCAGTTGCGAAATCCTTCTCTAGCAAAATAAATTAGACCAATGTTATCACATTCTAAACATTCCATTTCACTCCCCATAATGTAAGCCAATAGCTCGAGAATTTACAAGCCGAATTACGTGTAGTTTTATTAAGTAAAAGTTTTTATTAAACGGAAATCATTTAAATTCGCATCATAATGATCGTTAATTAGTTTTAAAATAAATTTGCATTTTATTAACTTACGGTCCTGGGAAATGAGAACAGTAATAGGAGTAAGATTGATGCTCTTGGTAGGTGAGACCAAGCAGCATGGAGCCCTTATTTCTACATATGGAAATGCTTCAATTACAATGGCTTGGTAAAGGTTTTTTTTTAATATTTTAAATGTTTCTTGCATCAAAAATTTGTGTCATATGTTTTTTTTTACGATGTACGCATACTTTTTTAAATTATTATTTTGGCAAATATACAACAAAAACCTTCGATGTGGTTAATATAAAAAATTTTGTTCTGAAATATTTAAAATATTTGAACACGGTCCACCATCAGCCCTGATGATGAGCCCTGCAATGGGATCCGAAACCATCAAAGAAGTCAAATATACGCGGTAGAATATTCCAGAAAACTAGACACAAAACATTCTGAACGGCTGCTAAAACCTGAGAATATTTTTATTTTATAATTTATCACTGTCATTTAAAAAATAATTAATTTTTTAAACGATGTATGGACTCACAAACCAAATCGAAAAATAATATTATTAATACTAAGCTCTGCATATATAGATGGCTATGTATCTTTTTTTATAACTTCGAATGGAGTGTTTTAGTATAAAAACATGATTCAAATCGTTACATTTATAAGATCTTTATTATAGGTAAACTAAGTTTTTTATCTTGGAAATGTATATTTAAATTGATATTTTCATCCATACTCGCTAGTGTAAAAAATCATACGAAACCCTAAAACTTTGCTTTTTTCCACTATTTTATTTTTGAGCATAACACTACACGTTTCGGAAACCTCCGTTTCCTTCTTCAAGTGAGTTGAGACAGGTGTGCGGGAGTGGATGTCTGATGTATGGGTTGTGGATTCAGTAGAAGTAGGGGGTGTCTAGGTGGCGGGAGAGCGGGAACGTTGTGAGAACGGCTGGAGTGAAAGGTTGTATTTGATTAAGGGCTTACGACCTATCGCACTGCGGGCTTGAGAGTTCACATTATACAATTTAGCGTTCTTTAACTCCACCCATGATAGACTACCAAATCTATCAAATTTTTGTACTTAAGTTGTATAAACATGTCAAATTTTCCCACCTTCTTCTGGTTTGTGTCTTCTGGGGTATTATGCCGTGTTATTACGACTTTTCTGGCCGACGTTTCAGATCACATTGCAGGGTCCATCATCAGGGCTGACATATCGGCCCTGATGATAGACCCTGCAATGGATCTTAAACGTCGACCAGAAAGGTCATAATAACACGACATAATACCCCAGAAGACACAAACCAGAAGATTCTGAGTGGCCGTGAAAACTTAAGAACATTATTTTCCCATCTTGTTTCATATCGACTGCCCCAACGAACGAGGCAGTAACTCAAATAAATCGATTTTTAGGGGGACACTTTTAAGTTTCTAATTCTTTTTTGAATCTTCTCAATTTTTTTTTTGTGTGTGTAGGTAATATTTAAGACGATCTAACTAGTAATTGAGATGTTTTATTATAATTTACATTCCTACCTACTTCGATATTACATGGAAAAAAAATGGTTAACTGATTTACTAGTTTTGTAAAATTCATATTTTTATCTGTTAAATATTGCATTTGAGATACTGCTGTCTTTGCTGTAGGTAGGCAATCATGGCCTAAACCTAAAAATGGTACTAACTCAAATACCTAAAATATTGAGTTACTGCCTCGTTCGTTGGGGCAG
The DNA here is from genome assembly GCA_016648135.1 of Agrypnia vestita. NCBI lineage: Eukaryota > Metazoa > Arthropoda > Insecta > Trichoptera > Phryganeidae > Agrypnia > Agrypnia vestita. The sequence goes on along the minus strand of JADDOH010020691.1, from coordinate 1,429 downwards.
TCGATATGTACCTATGTTCTATTTAACTACCACCATTTGTGGTTGCCATATACATAAATAGTTTCGTCTCTATGAGACGTCTATAACACAATATCTTAAGTAATGATGTTCCCTCTGTGGATGAAATCCAGTATTGTATATGAACAAAACTCAAAATAATCTGAATAAACAAAAATCTCATTCTGGATCAAATGAAAATGTCACAGTGTCGGGTCACCTATGAGCAGTGAAAATTACGCGGTGGACAGTGTTACAATATTTTTGAAATATCCTTGTGTTGCAGGTTCGGTAGCAGGAAACCTCTTCAATCGACCTTTCGGCGGACCGTACGGGGCGGGTGGCGGGGGGGCCTACGGCGCGGGGGGTGGCGCCCCCTACGGAAATGGTTATGAGCGATCAGCCAAGAAAGCTGCCTAAATAAATTAGTGTATAAGAAATAGCGGAGTTTGGTCCATTCAAACAGTCTTTTCACCTGATGTATAGCTGTAAAAATTATGTGTTTTTGTAATAAATTAATTTTCTAATAAAAAAAAATTCAATCTTTTTTATTATTATTCCTACCCATATTTACATCACATATATTATCAAATTTCGATACAAAAATAATAAATTTAAGCTGTGCAGAAATCGAATTAGATTTCTTTAAGGGTTTTAATCATTTTATTTGGTTTATATCATAGCCCAGTGGGAATGACTGGTTTCTGGATTCTCACACCGAGGGTTTCAGTTTGATTCCCGGAGAGGTCACAATCAATCTATATGATTTAGATATTTTGTGATGTGTTTCGGTTCTGTAATTGGGCCTCTTGGCCTGTTGAAGATTAAGCTTTAAAAAATTTATTATCAAAGCGAATGAGTTTTTAATATTCTATTTAAATTATTTTCGTGATAGTTTTACAAATGATAAGTACGAAATATTGAAAAGAAAATGAAAACTGCAATGTCGCTTATCTTCTTAACTGTTGACATTTCACTAATGCCTACATTAAAAAGTGCCCACACTAATGATGATAAAATAATACCAAAGATATTTTAATATCATTATTATAATTTTTCAAATAGTAATTATGTACCTTGTAGGAGCCTTGTAAAAAAAATATTTATCCGAATGCTGTCTTGGTATTATCAGCTAATACTTTAGAAAAATACACATCCTAGTGTTACGTATTTGCTGAGTTCTTTTCCCAATAACTTTTTTGAAAAAAAAAAACAAATACTGAATCATGAAATGCTGGCTAACTGTCATACTCTCCATATAAAAGATGTGATGGGTATAAAAAAACCTTTTTTCAGTAATTTATAAAATAAATTTTTGCGCACTTAAAAGCTCTAGAATAGTTTTATAGCAGATTTCCTATCAAATGATATAATACGTTTGTAATGACTGTAATTAGAAGCATTTTTACTATTATTTATTTGTTTTCATTTT
>JADDOH010020690.1:0-10525 GCA_016648135.1 Agrypnia vestita | reverse complement strand
AAAAAACTTTGGATCGATTTATAACCCTTTTCCCGTGATCCAATCGAGCTGAAACTTTGCAAGTAGACGACGATCAAGTAGATCTATCAAATTTTCGTTAAAAAAAATAATTATAGTATCATTTTGTATTTTTCAAATTTTTAATGGTTTTTTTTTAAAGTTGTATGGAGATTCCGACGCATATGGTAGACACGAAACCCGAAAATGAGAAAGAGAGTATTGTAAAAACTTGGTTTTTATGGGTTACTTTTTCCTTCGATGAGGTCTCATTGTAGGTACATCATTGGAAAAAAGTATCTTAGCAATCTTAGTATTTACAAAATACTAAGATACCAAAAGAATGTATCTAAATACAAGATACAAGATGAATATTCAAAGTATTTCAGATACAAGATGAAAATACGTATTTTGCATCTTGTATCTGTATTTCAAATACTTGTATCTTAGATAAGTCACATCTCTGGTTGCGCAACACCCCCCCCCCCCCCTCTGCTGGCACGCGCCCGGCTGCCGGCTGTCGACCTTGACCCTCGCCTCGGAGGCCGCTCGACACTTCGCACCTCACGAGACGGCTGGCGGACCCTTTAGGGGGAATACCTCCCTGGACATTTCGAAAAAGTCGATTTTTAAGTTTTTGCATTTTTTTTCAAACGCGTTTTACTCGAAACCATGTTTTGAAAATCGGTGACCAAAATATCTCGGCAAGCACTGAACCGATCAACTTGAAATTTCTTGTGGTTATTCTATACATAATTTTCTAGTCTTTGTCGTGAGATTTTTTTAAGTGATTTTTGTTTTTTTTATAGGCGTAATAAACTCGAATTTTTCCCTAAAAAACGCTATTTTAAAATCAAACGCCCGTCATTTTGTCATAAATCTATATTTTCAAAAACCTCTACGTCAAAAACTAAATTATAGTGTCAGTTTTGATAATCTTTTTGTTTTTTTTTATTCTGATGTTACAGATGAAATGGGAGTCGTCACCGAAGAGGACCTTTTTTTCGGCGGTCGACAAAACCCAAGAATTTTCCGCCAACGTAAAATATTTTTTTATAAAAAAAAAATAACATATTCTCAAAAATATTTACTTTAATGTAGAAATAAAACCAATAATATAATTATTGTAAGTCTTTTAAAAAATCACAAAAATTTCCCTTTTGCTGCACATTCATTCTACTAGTTTCAAATTCGAGGTATTGGGTGGATTTGATCGCGCTCTTTTAATTATACAGATAATTTGAACGTAATATCAAATTAAATAAGACGTCATACAGATTATGAATATTCCTAAAGTAGGAAGTTAACTAAGCATAAATGCAACTTATAAAAATTTGACAGATGTGGTAGTCTATGACGGGTGGACCGGTGAACGTTACATTGTGTGATGTGATCATTTAAGCCAGCCGTACGATAGGTCATGAGCCCTACGAACGCCCAAAAGGACTTCCATACCTAGTTTCCCATATAAAAAAAGCTTCGTCTCTACGAGACATCTATAATATATCTTGACTAATGATGTTTTCCTGGGGATAAAATCCAGTATTGTGGAAGGGGGAAGAGTTTTGTGTCAGGACAGCAGAGTGTGGCGCTCCATCCAATCTGCGGAGAAACAACGTGATGGTAAGTTAGTTTTAATATATTCTTAGGTTATTCATGGCCACTCAGAATCTTCTGGTTTGTGTCTTCTGGGGTATTATACCGTGTTATTACGACCTTTCTGGCCGACGTTTCGGATCCCATTGCAAGGTCCATCATCAGGGCTGATGTGCCATATGATTATATGTACATCAGCCCTGATGATGGACCCTGCAATGGGACCCGAAACGTCGGAGATATAATAATTGCATATATTAGCTTTTTTCAGTAAGCAATTCATTTATTTAATAAATAATAATTCATGTGCAAAATAAAATAAAAAATTTCCTAATTATTTCGAGTTTGTATCAATCGACGTGTGCAAAAAAAGAAAAAAAGTTTGGACATATATCCAATTTTTTATATATATCTGATATATATAAAAAAATCCGATTTTTTTATTTTTAGTACAAAAATCGAATTTTTTCGAACCCTGCTATTATTATACCTGCACAGTGTTTATCTGTTAAATAAATATTTTAACAGTATTGCATATTCTTAATTGATTCGAGATCTGTATTTCATCGAACACCGTAAGCGATATCCCTCACTCAATTGATAAATTGAATTGATTAATGTAGAAGACAGTAAACAACAACTGTTTATCTTGAAAAAAAAACTTTCGCTTCGTCCATCTAATCGCTCACGCTTGTCGGCTGGAGCAGTTTCTGCTATGACCATATTTAATGGCAGTTTGTTTACTAAGCATGACTACATCTTTCGTGGACGACTTCCGTTGTTTATTAAAGTTTATAAAGTCACAGCGAGGAACGTAATAGATATATTAATCGGGGTTCCAGGATATATATCGCGATATTTATGGCTTGATTTTTATTTTCGATATATCCAAAACAACTCGATAATAGATGGCGCTAGTTGTATTTTTAAAAATGCTTCAGTTTTTTTTAATATCTGCGGTCGCTACTAGATGGCGCTTGTTGTATTTTAAAAACTGCTACAGGTTATTTTTTTGGTATTTGCGGTCGTTACTAGATGATGCTTGTTGTATTTTGAAAAGTGTTACGGTTGTTTTTTAGTTTAATTTGTTTCATATAATCCGTCTTTTATTTTACACAAAGAAACAAACACCCATAACACTACATTAGAAAAAGCTACTTTTATATATAATAATATATATTATATTATAATAATTGCATATATCAGCTTTTCATTTATGCATGCAATTAATTTATTTACTAAATAATAATTCATGTACATAATGTATTTCCAATTTTTTATATAATATCGGATGTATATATAAAAAAACGATTTTTTGTATGAAAATCGTACTTTATCGAATCCTGATATTAAAAGCCGCAACAACCATAGAACTTGTATGAGAAGATGTATGAATGTGGCCGAAGCAAAAGTGGTGTGCCAATATAGAAGAGTGTGGCGTTCAATCCTCTCTGCCTACCCCTGCGGGGAAACGGCGTGATGGTTAGTTAGTTAGTTAGTTAGTTCTGATATTAATACAGAAAGATATTGTTATTTTTTTTTACGAAAAAAAATACGGCGGTGAATCAAAATAAAATTCGTAACGATTAAAATAACCACGCCGCAGAATAAATTCGGCCATGAAACTAACGTCGGACGAGACAAATTTCGAGGCGTTTTTAGCCAGCGGCACTTATAAATAATTGATGTTCCGCGAAGTACTCGTAAGCTTAGATCGGGTAGTGATTGTATTGTTGTTGTTACATAATGTATAACACTCGCGGCCAGCTGTTAATCAATCACGAGTCGTCAATCGACCGCCTGTCGATACATAATATATATATATTAACCTACCTAATACATGAACTAACCTAATACATAGGAATGAGCTGGGCTGCTTTTGGCAAACTCAAACATATATTCGAGAACAAAGAGATCCCAATTAGCCTAAAAAGAAAAGCTTTTGAATCATGCATACTGCCAGTGATGACGTATGGAGTGGATCCATGGAGAAATCCATGCTTGGAGTAAGCCTAAGAGATGACGAAATTAGGCGCAGAACTAGAGTAGTGGATATAATGGATCGCGTAGCGAAGCTAAAATGGCAATGGGCAGGATATGTTGCAAGGCAGAGTGCTACAAGATGGCCTCCCAGAGTTCTGAAATGGAGACCTTTGGAGAATAAAAGAGGCATCGGAAGACCTCAAAAGAGATGGGCCGATGATGTAGCCGCTGTGGGGGGAAAGAAATTGTTACAATTAGCAAACAACAAGGAAGGATGGAAAAGAAAGGAAGAGGCCTATATCCAGCAGCGAGGAGAGACGAAGACTGATGAAGAAGAAGAAGATACATGAACAATGTACATAATACGATGGGTGTTTAAAAATTTCGGAAAAGTATTTTTTATTCGGTGATTGACATAAAGAAAATATAAGATATTGATATTTACAATGTACAATAGTTTCAAAATTCAATTCCAGACAAGACGAGACTTACAGAGCTTAATGTAGTATGTATACCTACAAGGAAGGTGATCTTATAATGAATGTTAAAATAAGTCAAAAGTGATGATATTCTAAAAGGAGGAAATTAATACATGTGCAATGCTAGCAGGCGATGAATAATTGAAACAAATAGATGGTTGGTGGAGGAGGAGACTCTTGATTTCAACTCCCAACCAATATTTGTCATCTTCTTGCTATGAACTTGCCTGATCTATAATAACAAAATTATTGTTAGAAAATGACATAAATATATAAATAATCATTTCAGTATCATAAATTTTATAATGCATACATAAAACGATGAATGGATTCGTCATTTTGCTAGAGGAAGAGAAAACATTGATTTGTCCAATTTATACTGCCGAGTACTCCCCTCGAATCGATGAAGATACCTGTACAATTACTTGATTTGTTCAATTTATTTTGCATGACGGTGAATATTTTGCGGTTGCAGCTTGTGTGCATATTCCCCCAGTGAAGCCGAATGGGTTCTCATTTATTGTAGAATTGTCTTTTGTGATTGAGTTTGGTCTTTTTTGACTACTTATTCTAGATTATTATTTACTTGACTGTATTATATTATTATATTATTGTATTGTATTATTAATTAAGATATTTGAGATATAATAGATAAATAATATATTACCTTTCTTATTGTCTAATAAATTAGATAGAAAAAAATGAATTGTATATATTTTTAAGGTAGCTTTGTAATAAAATATTATATATATATATATATATATATAATATATATATATATATATATATTAATATATATATTATTAATTAAGTAAATAAATAAAAAAAAATGAAGACGACAGGCGTCGTGGAAGGCCGTCAACTTCCATTACGTAAGAAAATGTTATTGACGACGATCGCCGAATAACTAACTGTATTAGCTTAGAATCTCAGAATATTGGGACTTCTGGAACATTAAAAAAAAAATTTAGTCAGTCGCTTCACGATGGTTGCCAAAACTATTGAAATCAATTTAAAAAAAACTAACCAACTCACTTTCTTTACTCTAACTTACTCCCTTTCTCATTGAATCAGGTTTCGTGCCTACTGCACACGTCGGGGTCATTACTCATTTTGTATTGACTCCAATTTGAAAAAAACATTAATATTCCGAAAAATCTAAAATTATACTGTAATTATTAAAAAATTTAAACGAAAATTTGTTAAATCATTTTCATCGTCGCCACACGTCTGCCTGCAAAGTTTCAGCTCGATTGGATCGCGGGAAAAGGGTTAAAAATCGATCCAAAGTTTTTCCGGCAGACAACAAACCGCAGACGCTACGAGTTAAAAGATAGGGAATAAGTAATTAACTAGCATTGCGTGTTGACTATGTTCTACATAATTTTAAAAAATTGGGTATTTTTTTTAAATAGATTTCTCTTGCCACGAATCCACTAGTATGAAGAATAAAGCTGCTGAATTTTCCGGAAACTTTCCGAACACTCTAACTGTCCGATCGAAAACTATTTTGTTTATCCAGGTCTGTTCAGCAAATAACCTTCATACTCGGCGTGCAAAGAGATCGGGTTATCTGCAATAGTCAAGAGATAAATCGAGTTATGAATGACGAAATAAAGTTATAATATCGATTACATATATTATGTAATTGTATCCCGGATCTACGCCTCAGTGAAGCGAGATTCATTATCTCTAAAATACGCGAAACACGATGTGATTCCACCGCATAATAATGATTAATCTAATAACATAATTTAATCTGATCGTTAATCATCGGGTAGTATCTTTGAGCAACCCTCGAAAATTGTAGGCTTCAGTAACGCTCCTTGTGTTATGACAACTCGCTAACGAAATAACATAAGGGGGATGAGTGAGAAACGATATTTCTAAGGTCGAATGTATGATGAATAGATTAGGAATATGAGTCGTATATTTCGCTAACTCTAACCGCTAACTCCATATCAAAACAATTTACAGCAGGTCAAGTAATTTACATCTTATTGTGTGAGGTGTTATTACCTACACTGTTAGTTTTTCTAGAAAGTTTGTAATTAATGTAAACAACAAAGACTAACAGTGTAGGTAATAACATCTCACACAATAAGGTATAAATTACCTGATGTAAATTTCTTTGGTTTGGAGTAAGCGGTGTCTGAAAATATACGACTCATATCATCAGCTATCCTAATTTCGAATGCCTGTCTGTTTGTAACTCCCCGGAATCAGGCTGGAATTACAACAACAGTTATGACACGTCAATCAGCGCGCGGCTCACGTCACACCCAAGGGTCGTCCTTAATGATTTTTCTCGGGTTTATGGCTAATACTTGCAATAAAAAACTAACATTGCATAGCACTTACACATTCCATGACACAAATATTATTGTTTCCTTGTACTCAAACTGAAAATGGCAGTCTAATTATCTGTTGAGAAGAAATTTAAGAAATAAAATTAAAAATAGCCTTCCGATAACTTTACTTCCAAATACGATATTGCACTCGAAGAATGTGGGCAAGGGGGTCTTTATTACTGAGGGCCGTGACCTAATGCAGAAAAGTGGAAAAAATAATTCCACACGTTAATCTAAAAAAGATCTGTGCAAACAAAAATAAATTGACGAGATTACTAAGAAAAATAAACGTGGTCTAATAAAAAGGCACGTTTACATTTCATAACCAGTTTTACGACGGACAATTACGTTAATTGAAAAATTACCAGCTATAAAACTATGTTCATTTATTATTTATTAGTATGTTTATTTATAATAATTTATGTATAAAATTATTACTACCTGTAAAATAGTTAATGTAAGATGCAAACAGCTAATTTATTATTTTCATACGTGTGATACAGTTAGCAGTTTCTACTACAGCTTTCCTAAAATAGGTTTATGTGCTTGGATTAAAAGTTAGCACTACTCGTGAACGACGAAATTATTTTATATTTATATTTATATTTAAAAGACATCATAAATAAGATTTGAAACATAACATTATACCATGTTCAATAATTATCAAAACATTGTTTTGGTAATTATTGAACATGGTCAGCAATTTCTGGCCTAAAATAGGTTTATCTGCTTAGATTAAAAGTTAGCACTACTCGTGAACGACGAAATTATTTTATATTTATATTTAAAAGACATCAAAAATAAGACTTGAAACATTATGTTGGTGTTTTGGTAATTATTGAACATGGTCAGTAATGTCGGGCCCCGAGGACGTAACCCAAGCAGCCGCTGGCTAGTTAGTAATGGTCAAACCGTTATTTTTATCAATGCAACGAATACTACTTTCACGAATACGAATACGAATATCAATTCGGCGAATACGAATAATTCAACAAGGTAATAAATACTACACCCCTGTTAGGCGATTTTTTTTATCCGCTTGTACATTCCCAGCATGTTATTAGATTTAATTTGAAATTAACACTTTTACACACAACGGAAATAAAATGGAACGAACAATACGTATTACAAAACAAAAACTACATGAAATGACACCTAACCTTATTAATAACCCAAAGAAACTAGATGAAAGAACTCATGTTATGCCGTGAAACAAGTTACAATTGACAACTTGAGAACTCAACAAATCCATTCATTTAATGTTAGGGGAATCCCCGATAATAGAGTGCGTAGGCGTGTTCCGATACACGGTGCACAGCCAAACCGTTATTTGCGTTGCGTTCAGTTATAAATAGTTTGTTTTTAATATTCGAGATGATATTCGACGAATTCGGTAAATAGCTACTATTCGGCGAATACCAAAATTCGTATTCGTTGCATCACTTATTATTTTAACCGGTTATTTGCAGTACAGTTATTTGAGATTTGTATCTGATTATATCGATGATGGTAAATAAGATGTAACTGTTATCTAGTACTGATGGTTGCCCGTCAAATCGCGAAAAATTAGTTGCTTATAATCGAACCAATCAGATACAAAAAACGGTTACTGTGTCACCGGTTAAAATATCATCACCACTGCTGGCTGTATAGATATGCGGACAGTTTGATATATTTTTTAGTTATTGATATATTTAAAAAGGTATTCATATGTATCCAACATAGGTTATTTGATTTACAGTGCCTTAAAAATGATCGATCTATGTATCGCAGCTGTAAACAAAAAAAAAACAACTGTTAATCTACAAATCCATTCCACGTTTACCTCGAGTAAAGTCTGGAAAATTCTCATAATTTATACGTGACGTATCAATTGAGGATTGAGCAAATATTGTAGTTGTATTGTGTTAGCTCAATACGGCCGCCTGGGGATATTAGAAATATCGCTTACCTCTTGTACTCGAACAAAACACGCGCCATTAATCATATCAACACCCACCTTTGTAAATTCAATATCGCAAACAAATGGGAGATTCGGTATAATTAATTACCTATGCAATAACTGCTCAAAAATGAAAGTATAAATAAATTACAATCATAGAACGGAATCAAATGAAATGGGGTGGCGATGCAGTGCGATAAGACCAATCAATACACATTTTGATGAAGAGCGATGACGTAAGTCTTAGGAACCGAAGATATGCAGGAAGCTGCACTGATGTCATAGACGCGGAGGTAAATCGGAACAGGAATTGTTTTCTACTTCCTCTGCCTACCCCTGAAGAAATATATCGACGTTAGAAACTTCATTTGTTGTAAGGGATAAATCTGCGATATGGTCCAGAAAGGACCCATTCATCAAGAATATAAACATATATGTATATTTATTTGTAAAGAGCATACATAATTGAGTAAATATTTCATAAATTATAAAAATCAATTCTCAATCATATTTTGGATTTTTTAATATTAGATTTTCGAATATTTTTGATACCTTTTGAGCATAGACATAATTGTTAATATCAAAGGAACTAAAAAACTTTGTTGACCCGAGTGGTAGGTATATTTGAGATTAATAGTTCTTGCAAGTTTAAATTAATGAACGGTTTATTATTTAATCAATATTTCAAACCATTATTGGCGTTCTTTGAAAAAAAGTTTTTATAGTTTAGGGAAGGGAAAACAATAAACAAATCAAATTTTCGTCGTTGATGGGAAGTGGTGAGGTTCGAGCAAAGGCGCATATTTTTTTACAGAATTATCTCTGGTCACGCGTTATATTTATAAACGAAGCCTTATAAAATACGAATAGGTACTAAAGATCAACTGACTCAAGTTTCAAGACTTCATTTTTCTCAATGGACCTTTAGAATATACATTATGAACCATGAGGCGATGGTTTCGTAAAGCGGGGAGACAATTACCTACTGATTGAGTAGTTTATTCCGGAAAACTATCAAGTTGCTCTTATTTTCCTATTAAAAGCGTTTGGAAATAGTAAGAATATTGATGTGACCTGTATCCCGTGTACGCATCTCTATTTCTAAAAAAATGCATGCGATTTCTTAATAAAGATACATTGCGGCAATTCAATTCAATTCAAGAATATCTATAAAATATTCACGTTCATTTTGATGATAACAGCAAGGTATCATCCGACACTTAACATCAAACCCCAGTTTGTGAACAATATCTCAATATAATGCTTAAAATTTTAGAATATTTATTTCCCCATTGCTTCGACGAAATGTATCAAAAATACAAAATGTTATTTTTTTTACAAAAATATCACCACGTAATGTGTGCGCAGGTGGTACATGTATGCACAATGTACATACACACATGCGCATCGCCGGAACAATAAATTACGCAATTCGTGTTCCAATATTACGTCCGATTAATTATTCAAGACGCCGATAAAGTGCCAGGTGTCGCCTTACATCAGAATATCATCAGGGCGACACTCACTAGATGTCGCCTCAACACACATCGAAAGAAAAAGAAAACCCAAATATAAACCCACTATAGCGGTCGGCACAATACTATTTATAAAAAATTATTTTCAAGCTTTATCCTACACTTTATTTTTATATAAAAATGATGTAACGTAAAGTACTGTTTTAATATTTTAAGAATAAGTCTGATTAGGTATTTGTTTTCGTTCATTTGTCAAGGTAGGTTGTACCTACTGCTATACGCCACTTTCTTTTTAGACATTATATTTTCAATTTTGAAAAACCATTACGGAAACACCGGTCATGGAAGAGCAGCGACATCTACCTAGCAAAAGCGATTTGCTAGATAGATATCGGCCCGGAAACATTGGCTCGACACATCTTGCAGCTGATCATACAAATCTAAAGTCAGTCTTGAAATCACAGACATCTGAGTTCCAGATTGAAAAAAAAAAATGATGTGTTGAATGATAAAAATTAACAGACGAGTATTCATCTAGCGACCGTAGTTATTATTATTATATCATAATAAATATTTTATTATCTTATGTTTTCTACCCACAGACTACAAATATATAGACAAGAACTGTGGCGTCTAGATGTAAAAGCGCCACTATCCATATAGAGGCGCTTTTGCATCTAGACGCCACAACAATTTATTGGT